>UCOM01001651.1:0-37422 GCA_900474385.1 Ormyrus pomaceus
TATAAATAATACATATATTCATTATATTAATAAAAAAATAATGTATTAATATGTATTAATTATATTTCGATACACTATATCGAATTTTATTTTATATCACGAGAGCAGAAAAATCATGACATAATAATGAGTTTAGAGTGATATAAAATAATATATTATGATAATCAACTAATTTTTATTAGCACCTGCATAATTTTTTATGCACTTCCGCGATTTTATGTGCTAGTATTTTAACCGCGAGTTTCTACCACGGCGCGAATTTTTACCGTGACAGTTCTGTAAATTTTTACCCTGACGACCGTAATGTTTAGAGAGCGCTTGACAATAGTTACCGAAACCATGCGGATGTCCCACGTTTACGATTCGTAACGTTAATTTTTCCGGTAAATTTAATTGTAAATTTTCGGGAAAAATTCTCTCAGTGTAGTACTTCTGGTATTAATTATAGCTGTAGGTCGCTAATAATCAATGGAAAGTTATTATTAGTCTTCTTATTTGAAAGATGTATTGAAAATTGATCGAATTTCTCAAAAATATTAATAACTATAATTTCTTACGTTTTTTTACGCTGTTTTTATACTGTTGTATACATTGTACAAATATTTGTATGTATACATTGTATACATTGTATAATACAAATATTTTCCGTAAATATTTTTCATTACAATTCCTGTTATTATAAAAGAACTGTATTATAAAATATATTACTTTTTACCTTTTTTTCTGAACCAAGGATACCTGTATTAATCTCACCGACTTGTTTACAAGTCATCATGGGTATTTCCAAGAAAGATAAAAGTTCGTTGCCCAAAGAAACCAGTAATATAAAGGCTTCAGCCAGTATATAAAGACTTCAGATTTCTAAAAGGAGCAGCCAGTAAACTTAAAGATTTCAAACGCATCAGAGTTTTAGGTATCATCGAGCGCGCGGCTACGTACATAGATCGATTTATACCTAAAATAATTCATACACAGTAAGTAATTAACGTATAAAATCTAAAATATATTAAATGTATTATTATCCCGTTCCTAATAAAAAACTTGAATTATATTATCAATAAAAATTAATAACAAACAATTCAATATTGATTCTCTTTTATCTAATATAAATAAAATTTTATCTATAAATAAAATAACTGAACAAAGCTGGAAGTACAGGATATAGAACAAAATGCACTGCCATTATAAATATACATTTGAGAAAATTGCCAAGAATTTTTTTCTTAATGCTTAAAAACAGAATATTTTCAAATTAAAATCATGTACTGTATTTTATATCAGTGAAAAATAACTAAGTATTTCTGAAATACATATATTTACTTAACTATGAGAAGTATTTTAAAAAATGTCTATAGAGCAACATGTGAGAATAAAACATTTATTTTTTCAGCAGGAAAAAAATATAAATTAATGAATAACTTAATTCTATAACATCAAAGACGTAAAAATCTCTTCTTATTCAAAGTAGTACTTCTGGTATTACTACACACATCAACGTAAAAATGACACTTATACACGAAGCAGTACTTCTGGTATTAATACTAGTGTCGATCGTCAATGGTAAGCTATTAGTCCCCTTATTTGTTAGATAAATTGAAAATCAAAATCAAGATTAAAAATCGATTTTGTTCTCTTTATAATACAAACCATGCGATGATTTTTCGTAATAATTTTTTAAACAAAATATTGATAACAAAGTAAAAGTTAACGCTTTAATAAAATAATACTTACAACTTTCTATTTTTTTGTCGATGATCACATTAAAACTTGAGAGCCAAATCACTTTTATTTTAAAACGTTATTATTTATCAATTCACTTTTATATGTTTTACTTGTATCATAATATGACAGGTAATACCAGAATACGCCGCTTAGCCGGTGGAGAAGATGTCGCTGATGGTCAATATCCGTACATGGCTTCTATAAAATACAAAAATAATTTTGTATGCGCTGGCGCTATTATAAGTCACACAAAAATTTTAACAGCTGCAGACTGCGTGTCTGTCTGCCTGGCCAGTAAAGGAAAAGTTTATTCTGATTGTTTGAAAAATATGAGCGTGTTCACTGGATCGGCAAATTTGTCTAGAGGTGGTAATACTTTTCAGGTGAAGAGTATAAAAATTCCTGACAATTATATTAATTATGCATTTGCAAATAATCTTGCAATTATTTCTGTAAGTTTCTCGCACCTTTAGACTTAAAACAAAGAATTATTAAGTCCCTCACTGAATTGTAATTTGTAAATTATTTCAGCTGGATCGTAGAATATCAGAATCTGCTGTTGAAAAACCGATTAATTTACCAGATCTGGATGTATTTGAAAACAGTACTGCAATTGTCAGTGGATGGGGTCAATTATCCGAGGATGGTGGCGTGAATAATGGTCTCAAGAACCTTACAGAAAAAGTCATATCTAATGAAAAATGTGCACAGCTTTTTGGCTTTGTAACGATTGATGTCAACGATTTGTGTGCAGTTCCCGTTAGTGGTGCCGATAAAGCAGGCCTTTGCAATGTAAGTCGTTGGTTTTTATTCTTATTCTTTGTTTTTTTTTTCATTGTGCGCTGAGAATTAATACATTTTTAAAAAGTAATATTTTAAAAATAAAACTATTAATTTCTATTTACTAGGGTGACAGTGGAAACCCTTTGGTACAAAACGGCAAATTAATAGGAATCTCAACTTGGGGTAAAGGATGTGCACAGGGATTCCCAGACGTTTTTGCTAATATTTATAGACAACTGGACTTTATTTACAGTGAATTGAAGTAAAAACTTTTAAAAGAAAATTTTGCACGCGCATTATTAAATAAGCTGTGCTAGAAAAACAAAACATCAAACTTGTACTTTGTAATGTTCATTCTGCTTTAAAATAAAAATAGTTAAAAAAAAAATGAATTTTCGAATTTTAATCCGATTATTAGTATACTTATGTGTTATAAACAGATTACACATTGCCTGCTAAAATTAAAAGAATTAGGAGGGTATTAAAATCCTTAAAAAATAGCGGGCATTAAAATAAATAATTATAAAACTTAATAGATGTAATGATGAAAGTACTTTATTACATTTCATGAGAAAATATTTATAATTTTATACTTCCTTGTGCCTCGCTCGTGACAAATAAATCACATTCTTCAAAACAATAAGTTGCAGTTTTCTTTCAAAAACGCTGCTTTACACTCGCTCTCTCTCTCTCTCTCTCTCTCTCACTCTTTCTTTTACAAGACATCTGGCAATCAAAACTTCTTGCCTGGTGATTTTCAAATGTTTGTTGTCAAACGTACACGCAATATAATACTTATATTTAAATCTCTAAATTACAGTGTAACATCGCGCGATGCAGGTGATCATATATAGTTATATTTTTTCGTAATATACTATTAACATATTAGTACATATACACATTCCAATATTTATATACATATATTTTCATTTAAAATCGATTTATTTCGTTCCTTAATAGTATTTACACATATATATTTTTTTTATTATTCTTTCCCTTCATGGTTCCGTCTTACCTAGTATGTTTCTATTATTTCATTGTTATTCGGATAACATTTTGCCTATCCATATAACGAGTAAATACATGTTGAAACTAATAAAGAGAAAAAATGAAAAGAAATCATGCCGTATTCATTAACAGCCTGTCAAAAGCAAACGATCGTTTCTATAATATTCTTTCATGCATAGATATACATCATTTTGGTATATCGGTATATCATTTTCCTTTAGTTTACAATATGCAACTTATAATACACAGCATTAGCTTCCGAAAAATCCAAATTCATTCGAGTACTTTGTGAAATTACATAATTTTTTTTTCAATGTGAAAATCGAAAAAGACACAGCAGTAGCTGCATTAACTTGATTTAACTATATAATTTCCTTAATTTTTGTTTAGGTAGCTTGTCTCTGCGTGTATATTCATTTGCATTTAAGTTTTGGCAATAATGTATAAGAAATGCGAAAACTTGTGTAAAATTGTAAAAGCCGTTCAAAAGTAATCGTTATTACATATAGAAATCGAGTTACCAAAATGAAAATATTTTAAATTACAATAATGTATTATTCGTACACAAAGGCAATGTAATATTTCGTCTTGAAAAAATGAATGAAAATTATTATATCGAGCTTTTTTGGCAACTCGGATCCTTTCGTCTTTCGTTCGGAAAAGGCTATACAATACCTTAAAATTCAGCTGTCTTTATATATATTTTAGCCAATAAAATACCATTTAAAGTACCGCAAACTGTGGTTATTTCATTTCGCGTTGAATGTATACATCAAATAATTATTAAATATGTGAAGTGACAGATTTTCGTAAATACTTCATTAATTGTTCTTTTTCATGACAAGTACAACAATTAATATACTTGGAGAACGAGCATTCTTAATCATTAACTTTTAAAAATTTACTTTTTCTTCGGAAATTTAATGAACAACGAAGGAGTCTACATAGCTAAAGGTATCATTTTCATTTTAAATAGTTTTCATTTATGTAACATCTTATAACTTTGCATAAAAATTACGAGAAAGAGAGATTAAGCACGTGTTTATTCTATATGAAGGCGGAACTCAATTTATTTTAAAAGAACCGTTTTCCTGTAAGTCGCATGTAGCAATTACATCAACAACACTGTACATAAAATCTTTAGCGCTAAACTGTTCTCAAGTAATACCATTTTTTTTAAATTGTTCAACAATTCATCGATGATTTGTAAAATTGTATTTCATTTCCAAATTAAAAGTTTCGAATTATCAATTTCTTGAAGAAATTTTTATTTTGTTCTCGTTACATTAAATTTTTAGTACGAGCTGTTTCTCTAGCATTAGAATTCATTATTTCATCGATGAAGTGCCGTAAATATAGTTGGATTGTGCGATTTCAGATTTTTAACAACGTACCCGGAGAAAAATTTGTATCGACGATAATAGATATGAATGTGTACACCTAAGCCGTATATAAATGCATTATTACACAATTATCCTTTATCTTTATACGCTACTTCTTCCTTCGTTTATACATCATCTTTTTTATATTTCATTTTGTCGCCCCTTGTCCATGTATAAAATCTTTACGAAAATAATTACTATATCATACAATTTTGCAATTTTCTGTAATCATCACCACGCCGTCAATTGATTATTTTAAACATGCTCTTCGTACTCGACACATCCCTTCTCCCAACTCTTATCTTAATCATTATCATCTTCGGCAACTTCGTCTTTACAATCAAGGCTATTCTCTGTAAATCTGCTAAGAGTACAAAGTCTTGACTTTTGAAAAAATGCAGAAGTCGCTTCAATTGAATTTCGCACTTTGTGTTTTATGCTTCTCTTTGCTAATGATTGTCGACATCATATTTCGTAAGACCAGTTTTTTCAAAGTAAGGACATTATACTTTCTCCTGCACAGCTACTTGGATAAAATTGTTTTTATCGTGTAAATATGTAAATTGGAAAAATAGAGTTTATCATATTTGTCAAAGGCTTAACGCACTGCATTTTTTCAAAAGTAAATCGTCGGATAATTCAAAAATCTCAAAGTCGTTAATCGTCATAGTTAGTGGGATATGTAAGTTTATTTTTTATATCATTTTTAATGCGCATATGAAAATTATTTTTTACTTACAATTACGTATACTATCTTACATTTCTTTATCTTTCTGTACAATTACCCCTCTATAACTTTGTAAAAATAGAAGCAAAAGGCATTTATATTTATTTCTCTAAAAAAACATTTTTTTCAGTTAAATGAAAAATTACTTTTCTTAAGAAGTAATCTAAATATTTGCTTTACATTCAGTATTCTACAATTTTGACAATATTGAAAATTTTTAAAAATGCTATTTATAGAAGCTTTAATTTGTATATAAATAACACTGAATCAATTTTAATTGATCTGTGAATTATAGTTATTAATATTATAGATATTAACTTTTATACTCCATTAATTAAAACGATTTCGGTAAAGGCCTTTGCGGTTCCAAATGAATGAAACACAATTTTAAATCTTAATCATTTTTTTACAAAAAAAAAATATTTACCTTTTCATAATTTTTTAATTAATTTTAAAACTTGCCTTCCTCGAATTAATTAAAAAAGGACTCCGTACAAAATACATTGAAAAAAGCATACGGTTGAACTTTTGTTCAGGACACCTCAAAGAATACATTCCAGTTGGTTTTGGTCCAATTCGACCGTATACTTTTTTCAATGTATTTCGTTCGGGGTCCTTTGTACAAAATTTTTAATTATAATAAAAATTAATTTAAAAATTCAGAAACACATAATAATTAATCTACAAGAAAATAATTTTATCGTTGGTCCTCTACTTAAATATTCTCAAGCATTTTCAACATTCGACTGAGATTTTTGATTTTCCGACGATTATTTCCGCATCGTGAAAAATGTACCTTTTCGCCACAATGGGGACTAAATCGTATTTGCTTTGTTGCAATTATAATGTACATAGATGTGTAAGACACTTATTCTGATAAGAATAAATTTTAATGCCATTGACGGATCAGCGCTCGATATGGAAAGGAATATTATATTCTTTACAATTGTATTTTTTTTTTGTTTTTCCAAACAAATAATATACTTTCCGCTTTAGGACGGAACTTAATGACAAATTTTTCTTTGAAGTATTAAATATCATTGTTTAGTGCGTAGAAAAGCTTTTTGCTTGAGGAAAATTATATTTTGAAAATTTCGTACAACTTTTCGTAGTTTACTTTAATTTAATTAAACTGTCACCTCGTTATCCATTGTATCAGAACTCTTTATACTTTGCTTACTTTCTAGGCAGACGATACACGGTTGGGAGCAGTTGAAAAATTGCACGGATTTTTGAGGAAAGTCTGGCTTGTTGAAAAAGATTTGATAAAAACATAGAGAAATATTTATTTCATTTTCCGTTGAATCGCTCTAATCTTAGAATATAATTGTTCGATCTAAAATTATAACTTTTTATATATGTGTATATATATATTTTTCTACATCGTTCCTATACAGTAATTTTCTTTGTCAAAAAAGTGTATAAATAATTGGCTCTAAAAGATACGTTATTTTGGGTTTAATATATCAATTTTAATATATGACGTTCGATGTTTGTAAGATCATTTGTTCTCGGAAAGTGCATGTATATATTTTAGTTGCGAAAATATCCAAGCATCATCTTAGCTTGTATTTACTCTTGTACGAAAATAACGTTTTCTCTATTGTACAATAATCAATGCCGCCACGCAAAAATAACAGTTTTACACATTATTCAAGAAAACAATGCTCAAAACATATTATTCAAAAAAGATTTATTCATTATGCAGATTCGAAAAACCCTAAATCCACTTAGTCGTTAGAGAGATTGTTGGCAATCGTTTACAAGACGGCGGAGAACACGCTTTAGAAATAAAACGAGTGCACGTGCCAAGTGTTGATTAAAATACCTGCGTAGTATGCGGTTAGGCAGGATACACGTATAATGGCCGGTACGCGAGAGTATTATTCGACTAATTTCTCTCTGCCTTTTATCCGCCGTTCGCGCGTGATGAAATATTACGCGAAATCGTTCGCCGTGTAATTCTCCGATTATGCGATATTTGCCCGGGCCGTGGAGATTTTTCTTTCGGCGTTTTATTATATCGTGCGTGAGAATATGGGCTTTGTTTTATCACTAAGATTTATACACTGTTAGTCTGGGGGTATTAGAATTTTTTTTATTTTTTCGCGAGTTTTGATTGGTGGTACTTTCTATATTGGAATGAAAATTAATGGTGCGTGCCGTAATTGTAGATTTTTACCGAAATTAAAATTGGCTTCATTCGGTACATTGCGTGTACGATATATTTAGTTTGAAAAGTCGCCGTGCGATGCAATTTTAATTAAGCGAATTTTTATAATTGTTAAAATCTTTGTCAAGTTGAAAATTGCTGATTCAATTTTTTCCAATTTTAGCAAGAGATTAATTGAATTTCAAGTAACGCGACTACGAGAATCTTACTCACTTTATAACTTACATTCTAATTTTTTTTTTTACTTTTTGGTATGCATTCAACAGTTTTGTAATGCAACAGTTAATAATAGATGTAATTAATGAAAAGGTTTTTAAAAAACGTGTTTTCCCACGGAGGCATTTGTGTAATTACAGCAGCGATGCTAATAAACTTCTAAAAGAAACAAGTACATTTAAGATAACGTAAAAGCCTTACTAAACTTGCGTAAAACCAATATTTTTGCGTGGCGACACCATCCCTCGCTATTCAATCAATAACTCTCTTCTTATTAAAACTGTGTATTTATAGCCGTAGATATTCTTTATTTATAATAAATTATTTTATATAGAATGTCGAAGAACTGTCAAAAAGCTAAGCTTTTATAAAATCGATGTAAAACGGGATGATTCGTTATGGGAGAAGAGGCTTCAGAGTGGGGGGGGGGGAGGGGGGGGGGTGGACACAGCTTTCGTGAAAGCACATTTCAGCGAGCTGCAATATATCGCCTAAAACGCAGCGAAAAAGTTTCTCATCGCCAACATTATCAGCAAGGACATAAAACGCTCGAAAAATTTTCCCTAATCCTACGCCCATCTTTTTTATTTGCCTTCGATCTGCTCGTGTATAGATTCTGTGATATACTCGGTCTCCTCGCCTCACTGGGGATTCGTCTCGTTTAACGGTGCTTCTGCTTAAAAACGCGCTTTTCACACCGCGGTCTCTCTCGATTATCTTCATAATATATGCGTCTATACGAATTTAAAACGTGTGTACACCGGGCATTTCAGCGTTTATTTATTTTTTTTTTAAATGTAATTGTATTTTGCACAGCTCGAAAATATTTAACCACTGAGTTTGACAGAAGTTAAGGATATACGTACGTTTTAATCGATAACATCGATCTATATTAACTACACGTTACAGCTTAAAACTTGTTCATTCGCCATGAATCAATGTAAGTATTCGCGTGAAACGGTTATTATTGTCCCTAAAAATATGCGTATTCAATACATGTTTTATTCCACTTATTTATTTTTTATGTATTTTTTTTTTATCTTCTTTTATTGTTTCAACGTCAAATACAAAGCGTCTCTTTTTTTAAGCTTTAAGTGTCTTTAACTATGCAAGGTCATTGATCAAAAGGAAATTCGAAGTTCGCGCCAGGCTTTGGCTTCCCTTACCCTTCCCGATATACTTTTTCCCTTACTGCGATGATACGTGCGAAAAAAATTGTGTATAAAAAATTACACCATACGTCATCGTTGGTTGCTATCGACTACGCAATACTTGCTATTGAATTTTGGACTTTTTTTCGTGTAATATCTTGATTTGAAATTTTTTTGGTAGAACACTGGAACCGAGGACGAAAAGAATCTACCTTCTTGCTATAAACAATAATGTCAAAAAATGATATGCTGCAGTTGGTAACTCAGAAAAATCAATGTTTCGAATTCGAGATGTGAAAAACCAGTATAAAAATAGAAAGTTCTATCGACCTTTTCGGTTTTTAGCCAAGTAAAAATTCAAGAGCAAGTTTTTCGACTAACACTCTATTTCCCATCGTATAAAACGTACTTTTGCGCGCATTTATTTAGTTCCTTTGGTCTGCTGTTGTTGTTAACGCGAGATTCAAGTCTTTTGAAAGTTTAAAAAAAGTCAACAATTACGCAGTGACATGCCGAATAAATAACAATGCATTTTGTTAATTTGAATTATCAAATTGTCTCATTGATAAAAAAAACATTCGTAAAGATCAACGAAGCGTTGAAAATTTTCTCAAAAAATGGGTTAAATCAATGAAAAATATAGGCAGTGCAAAAATATCGACATTGGCAGACACGAAAGACTGCACAAAAAATTCTTTAGATTGAATTCGACATGGAATTATTGAAGATAGCGATTTGTTTTCACCGAAAAAAAAAAACTATGAACATGAAAATGAGTCAATTCTTTTCGTTCAAAGAAATATAAAATGCAGTCCTGCGACGAGAGAAAAACCCATTGAAATCATTCAGCGCTATATACTTTTTCCATAATAAGAATTACGCAGCACAGAGGTATATTCTTCTGGAACATCGTTTGTATAATGTATCGTAAAGTTTTCAAAATTTCATAGAAAAGATTAAAAAAATTTGTAGAGAATTTTCATTATATTAGACCTTGTTATATTTATACATTTATTGCAATCTATATTCTTGTCAAAGATTTGACTTCACTTATATAAGTTAGACAATTTTTGTAAAAAGTTCTATATATGTGTATATGTATATAGATTTAAAACTTTTTAACGCTTAAAGTATATATTTTCTCTAATTTAAACTTCGCGTTATGACAAATTCGAACTCTACTTTATGCAGAAATTTTTGCTAAGAAAATAAGTACGTCAAAGAAAAATTTTTTTTTTATATTTTTCATTATTATTTTTATTTTCTCTGAAAAGAGTTTTCTTCGTGAGAAAGAAATTATAAAGTTGTTACCAATATTATTCCAATTAAAATAAAGGGTTTTCAATTTGTTATCTTAGATGCTATAAATTTTGTAAAACAGTGATAGTTATTTAAAATTGGCGACTTTCCAACAATATTCGAGAAAGAATTCAAAATTTTGCATTTCATTGAGTAAATTATTAGATCGAACCCGTATTGAGGCTAACTAAAAAGTTGCTTTAAATCAATTCTTCAATGATTAATACTTATTGAAACAATAAGTGTGCGCTTTAATCAAGTTGCGGGATAAAATAAACGACATTACGAATTCTGTCCTTTAGTATCGTCAAGAATGATTAATTAAAGTAATGCTGCTCTTGGACAGCCGCCAACCCGGTAAGCTCAATAATAGATTCCAATGGTTTTGCACGAAACTCTAATCCGTCGACGTACTCGATTCCTCATTTCTCCGCCGCAAAAGAGCAAAAGGAGCTTCAACAGACGTTCAAAGATACTTGTATATAGTTTTGCTTCTCGAAAGCTTAGCGACACCTGCGCGAGGCATAGTTTTATTATACCACTAAAAAAAAAAAGCCGCGTACAGCCAGTTTTCAATGGATTTCCCTCTCGCTTTGCAACCGTTAATAATAATAATAATAAACGAGCGAAGCAGCCTCCGCGAACGCGCAATCAGCAGCAGAGTTCAAACGCACTCAAAAGGCACACGCACACAGCCGCGCACAGATGCACACTAGTTTCCCTCGGATATATATATTTACACGCATTTACACTTATACGAACGCTGCATTTAGAAAAAAGCCTCTCCCCGGGGGTTGTTTCTTTTTTTTAGTTTTCCGACTCGGCCCGAGACCTTGGGTGTTCTCTCTTCCTCTTCCAAACTCGCGCGCGCATCTTCATTGTTCCCTCCTCGCGAGCCGGCATTATGATATCCCCCTTCGGAGCTCACGAGCTCGCGGACTCGCGCGCAGACACGCGGTACAATGTACATACACAAGAGTCGAAATCCTTCGCGCGACGCAAAGGGTGGAGAGAGATTCGCGCCCCTTTTCTTGCACTCGGCTCGCATTGTTTTGTGTCTCGCCGCGCGCCGCGGTGCTCTGACCTTCCCTTCCCCGATGCTCTCTCTCCCACGAGAGGCGCCGCGTCATTTTTTTCCCTTTTCTCGCCGAGGAGGAGCGACGGAGAAAAGAATTTCCAGCTCCGCGATATCCGAGAATTAGCATCAAAGTTCTCCCTGAAAATCTGTCTCTCTGTCTCTTTCTTCAATTATTCTATATCTCGCGGTATCGAAAATTAAAACTGGGGAACGAAGCTGACATTACGAGGGGGGCAGGGGAGGGGGTTGGGGCTTCATTTCGCGCTTGCCTTAGTAATTATTTGATTCTTCAAAGGGGTGTATTTATACGTGTTTGTGTGCGTCCGTTGCGACCGCACGCCGATCGTCTTTTTAAATATAACGATCGCCGGAAAAAATATAGCTTATAGTCTGTTTACAATATATTGTAATACCCTTATTAATTATTATTTATTCGTAAATCGGTTATATTTGCTTTTTGCTTTTTTTTTCCAAAAATTCGCATTAAATCGCCAGGCAAACATTATACAGCTCTAAGAGTGTCATTTGACGAAGGAACGCGCCGGTGAAGCTTACCCAAGTATACATACTCGGGTTTGGTCGCGAAAGATATGCAGAGATTTAATTCGATTCCGTTCAACGATAAGAAACGGGGGCCTCCTTCGTTCAAAAGATAGATATACATTTGTCGCCGGCGCGCTCCTTTTGATTACGCTTACAATATTGCAATACGTTGATTTATCTGTACGACGAAAGCGCGACAACATTCAATGAAGTTAAACGAAAGAAACGTTCGGGAGATAATTGCGCGGGGTGTCGGGAGGAAACGGGGCTTTTTGTGAGATTCGTCAATTATTCGTCAGCGAGAAGCTAATACACGTCGAAGGTGCGCAGAGCGAGCTGCGCGCGAGCAATCGCAAGATATTCGTTTTTACCACAATTTTTCGTTTTAGATATTTCTTGGAGACGGCAGTAAAGTATAATGTACGCATATTCCATCGAGGTCCACGGCAAGGAAAAATATATTTGTATATATCGTTATATTCTCGCATTACATTTCTATATATGCGTTGGTTTATATATCTGGGTATTTTCTTACATAATATCGCGAATATATCGACACTAGTGAAACTATAATCGTAACAACAATTAATAACAACGATAATTACCGTAAAAAAAGGACGATAAGAAAGTTGAAACGCACGTGGTGGTTTTTGTGAAACATCTCGAATACACGTCTATCAGTTTATTATTATATTTTATATTGTTTTCACGACATCGTCGAAACAAACAAACAATACAGATTTGCCGGGCGACTTTGTCGCCTGATTTCCAGGTTTTTTTTTTTTTTTTTGCTTTCATCTTCAAGGAAAAAAAGACAATGCACAGACGGCTAACGTCTCAAAGGCGGTAAAGGGGCAAACCGACTGCCTCGGATGAAGGATCAATCGACAAGGATGTGACTTCGACCATCGTCGCACCCGATAATCCGCGCTCGCGAAGCATCGAATCTTCATACGTCCCTACAAACAGCGCGGCGGCTGTCGAAAACTTGAGTGTTTTTTCTTTAATTTTAGGAGCAATCGTCGCGTAAATCGTGGACACGTCGAGAAACAAACTGAACTGCTTTCTGCCCGGTACACAATATATTTTCAAAGCGGAACGCGCGACAATATACACATCGCAAATTCCTCCAACGCAATAATATCCGCTCGGGAGATCATCCTCGCGCTTCTGGGGTGGGGGTACGCAATCGTAATAATAATGAGGCCTGCCACGGCCCCGTTGTGCTTTAAACATCCGGCTCTCGAGCTACCGACACCTTCGTCTCCTTTTCTCTCTTTTTGATGAGCCACCAGAGAGCAGAGTAGGTAATGCAGTACAGTAGGCTCGCATCGGCCAAAAATACATTGGGTGGGGAGTGTCATATATCGTTCATCTTCGAGCTTCGGCGCGAGTTCCTACGCGCCCTCCCCCCTTAGACCCCCGTGTGGTTGAAGATGTAGGAGACGTTGCTGTCCTGGTGCAGGGGCGGTCCGTGGAAGGTGCGCCTCGTCGACGAGTTGTTGTTGTTGTTGTTCACGTAGTAGGAGGACTTGCGCATCGAGGTCGAGGAGGACATCATCGCCACGGTCTCGTAGTAGCGGAGCTTGCCGCAGCACTGGCCCGACTTCAGGATGGCCATGAAGCCGCGACGGTACTTCTTGTTGAAGAAGGCGTAGAGGATCGGGTTGATGCAGGAGTTGCTGGAGCCCAGCCATTGGGCGATGGGGGTGGCGATCGGTAGCAATTCCTCTTCCCAGTCGGCGATTTTGCCTGAAAGCGTCGGAGTATTGATTATTTTTGAATCTACAAGGATAATGTCGCTGAATAAAAATGTCTAATAGCGTAAGAAGTACCACCCTATATGTTACTGCACGCGATCAATGAGATTAAAAATTTTGTTGATTGATTACTTGCTGGTGCAATGGTATGTCATCATCTTTTTTCACAAATCTATATATCGACTTTATTTAATTTTAATTTAACGGGTAATTAAGGTAAATGTATCAATAAAATTGACATTTAATTGAACGTTTTAAAGCATCAGGAGCTGCAGTGGTAATTAGTTACCGTAACCCAATATTTAAAGCGTCCAACCAATGGCATTTTCAAATCTTTAAGAGCCCAAATACACTCAATAGATAATAAACAGTACACCCACAGGATTAAAACTCACCTCCAAGCTTCATGCGGGCGAAAATGACATAGAGCGGCAGCCAGGACAGAACGAAGAGGATGACGACGACGATGAGCATCTTGACGACCTTGACCTTCGACTTGTGCTGGAGCCTCTCCATCTGATCGTCCTTGGTGTCGCTCGGTATGTGCCGCCGCCAGACCTTCACCCAGATGAGGACGTAGCAGAGGGTTATCAGGATCATGGGCAGGACGTAGCAGAGCATCAGGTTGCCGATGAGGAAGAAGAGCGAGTCGTCCTCGGGCCTCGGCCACATCTCCACGCAGAGCTTCAGGTCCGGATCGTCCTCGTAGATCGAGACGAGGTCGAATATCAGCAGCCAGGGGAACGTAGCCGTGAGGGCGATTATCCAGATGACGATGATCATCATGCGGGCGCGACGCTTCGTTATCTGGCACTTGAGCGGCCACCAGATAGCCAAGAATCTGAAAGTTCGTCGCGGTGTTAGTTATTATATCACTAATGGAATATCGTTAAATCTTAAATAATGGTAATTAGTCAATGTTTTCTTCTTCCTGACGCTGAAACATTAATTATGAGCACAAATTTGGTGGTAAAAGTTTACTCGATGCTAATAGATAATAGATAATAGTGTATAAGTATTAAAAAAGTTTTACAGTTTTTCATTAAGTCAAAAGTGAAATTTCCCCCCAGTGTCATAAACGGCGTATTTCGCAGAAGGAATAAAAGTTGCGAAACAGCTCGCTTTGAAAACTAAGTGAAAGTTTAAAGATCGCCGCTTAAATTATCTAAAAACCTTAAAGATGCATTAAGAGGTGATTCATGAACGCGACTAAAATCGCTTAAATTTTCTCCCTAACAATGCGTTACGCGAGCAAAAAACCGAAGCGCTAAAAGCGATATAATTATTTCGACGATGTAACGCTTAAAAATTTGAATAATATACGTATATATATATATATATATATAGCTATGACAGGCTCTGCAGAGAGACGCAAATGTTTATAACTTCCGACGCTCCGCTCACAATGAAATTATCGAAGCCTCGTCGCGCTTACCTATACGTGCTGTACGGTCGTGTTCCGCGCTAAACGCGCAAAAGTGAGAGCCCCGATTTCATTGGAGCGTGTCGTTCGCTCCCGCTGCACAGCGAAACTCGTTTATTAAGCGAGAGAGAACGAGAGGGAGGGAGGCGAAGAGAGCACGAGAAAATGCACCTCCGACCGTCGATCTTTCAATCCGCGATTCCCTCTGTTTTCTCGTTTCGTCCGCGCCTCCCCCTTCTTTCGCCGCCGCCGGATATTCGGCCGCGCACAAAGGCTCGCTCGTGCAAAAGAAGCGGATTCCGTCGAGGGAGAAAGACACGGGCTGCACGCGGGGATTATGAAATTGATATATCGCAGGTGGATTGCGGCGAACGACCGGACAATTATTATCCGAGCCGCGGCTTTCTAGATATATCCTAGTCCGGCGCACTGTCAAGTGGCGTATCGTTCACTTTATTTCCGTGGAAATTAATAGGCGTCTGTTTCACGTTGGCAATGTATTTTCGAACGCGCTTGAATGCGAACTAGTTTTAAACAGTTTTAAATAGTTTAGAAACGCTGCGGTGATATTCAGGGCTGCTATACTATTTATTTACGGCTGTCCTTTTGCGTGTAAGGGGACCTTTTCAGATAACATTTGTATTTTTCCTTAGTGAAGAATAACAATATGTCGAGTACCCTAATTTAAATATACATTATCACTTATATAATATCAGATCTCTGCCTTTCTTTTTTTTCTTTTTTTAAGTACAACTTGCATTTAAGTTTGCAATCAAATTTTTACTATCTTTGTAATTTTAAATGTTTTTTTAATATTTTAATGCGGGCTAATGGAATATTACTTCAAATTTGAATAAGTTTCAGTTCTAGTTTTAGTGCGGCATGAAATTTTATTCACTAAACCCATTTACCTAGAAAAATACGTAAATGGTAGTTGAAACCTTTGCGGATTAGAACGTACACCACGTATGTGGAATCGCAATGTTCAATGCATGACGCTTCTCGGTGAAAGATTCGTACTCAAGGTGAATTAGGGTTGTTTACCACAGCCTTCATTGAGAACATCGAAGGTTCTCCAGATCGCAGATGTGCTAATTATTTTTACTTGCAATTTATTTTATCTTGATAATCTTTATGTGTTGAATGTTCAACTGAATATAAATAGATCCGTGATTACGAATTTGAGTATGTATTTACTAAAGAGGAAAAATTACATTTCATTCCATCATTTTTTTTTATTTAATTAGATTTTTTTTTTAATACAAAACTAAATTATGGGAAAAGTTTCAAAAAAGGTAAATTTCAATACCACAATTAATGGAGTAGTCTTCTTTTAAAAGTATAGGTGCGTACTTCGTTAAGAAACTTCATTACTGTACTTCTCTAATAATGCTTAAAAACTTTGAAGCTTAAAAATTATAATTCACATTCAAGATACTATTTTTTTTTTTATAAATTGATGATCTGAATAGTAGATTTTAATCAATATTATATTTTTGACATAAAGCTTTGTTTAAGTTATACACTATTGGCTGAATGTTGATCGAACACTCGCCGAATATTGGCTGAATAATGGTCGAATATTGTCTGAAGAACGGGTGAATATAATACTCGAGATTGCCCGATCAATTTTACTTTAACTCAAAGTTTGAAGATAAAGAAATACAATGCGAAATCTCGAGCATGTATAACCCGTAGCACATGAAGCGTGAGGCCGTGACTGATCTGATTATCCAACCAATATTCGACCAGTATTTGGCCAGTATTTCGAACCAAAATTCGATTATTATTCAGCAAATATTCAATCAGTGTTCGGTCAGTATTTGATCATTATTCAGCCAATATTTGGTCAATATTCAACCATTATTCAGTCAATATTCAACCAGTGTTCGGCCAATATTCGGCCAATATTTGATCAGTACTCGACCAATACTTAACCATTATTCAGCCGATATTCGGTCAGTATTCAGCCATTATTCAGTCAATATTCGATCAGTGTTCGATCATTCGGCCAATAGTTGAACAGTGTTCAGTCAATATTCAACGATTATTCAGCCAATATTCAATCGTTATTCAACCAATATTCGATCATTAGATCACTTATATACTTGACTTTATAAGTATATTTCAGTACTTTCTTTTTTGTGTTGTTTTAATATATATAAATTTTATGATCTATTTTTTAAATTTTAAAAAAATTTTTAAAAAATAAATAATTGTTATAAGATCCGACTAAATATTCAGACGTAAAAGCTTCGTCGACATTATTTTGATTACATTTTATAAAACTTCTTAATATTCATTTATAATTATTTATTTGAAGGCTATCTCCATTGTTTAAATGGAAACGTATAATTATTTGACGTTAAAAGGCTTTTTCAATAATTACAGTAATATTGACCCAAGACCAGATTTTAAAATGTTTTATATTCTGTTGTAACGGTATTAAAATCCTTCAACTTATTTGGTTAATTAAAATTTGTCATTTGTATAGATGCTTAATTGGAAAACATCTAAAAATGAATTGGATTATCCAACGGAGATAATAACGCAAGAATTTCTCTGTTATATTAATAAAAACATATCCAACTCTTGTTAATTAACAAAATTTAAATTAGCCTGTTTTCCAATAAATGTGTCAAAAAGAAATAATTAAATAGAACGGCAATTAATCAAATTAAAAACAAGCATAAAAAAAACCCTTATTTCAATTTGAAAATTTTTCCCCCTCAAAATTAGCACCGACTCTCAACGCGTAACTCCAGCGCCGAAGGAATCGCACCCTCTAAGCTACCTCTCCATTCTAATACCGGCCGCCTTGCAACGCGCCATTACCTCGGTCTCGAAAAAAGAATCCCAGCAGAGGACAACAGAGACCTAGTCATTAGCTCCTCTCTCTCTCTCTCTCCCCCGTACCCCCGCCAACAGTTCGACGTCCTTCTACCGCATTAATCAGATCGCATTAGCGCCTCCTCGCGAGTTATTCCAAGCCCCGGCGTTCCATTTCCGCGGCAGGCTGTAATTGCAACGTGTGCAGAGTCCGATCAGCATAAATGCATTATGCAAATGGGCATGCAGGAGCTGCTGCGCACGTACGTTGCGCTCTCGGGGTGCGCGCGCGCGCGCGTCTTCGCGCGCCGAGGAGGATTAAGTCGGTCGCGCTTATAAATCGTACGCGAGCCACCGATGGATCGATGATGATGCCGTAAGCGCGAGCCGCATTATCTCGCGCTCCCGTGCATCCTCGGCAGCGGCCAGTCAAGGCAAACAATGAAATATTACGCGGCCGCCTCTAATACCCCCGACGGACGGGAGCGCAAGCGGCTATAAAAGTCGCTCCCGAGCCGAGGATGAGATTCGAGTAGGACTCCGGAGTCGCTGGTCGGAGCTTAGGAAGCTGCTTCTTCTTCTTTTTTTCCCCCCGAGTTCGTACACAAGAGGCTCACACGATGCTGCTTAAGCTGGTAAGTGCACCGCTCTGCTGCCGGAGATGCTTTTTTTTTTTAAAGGGGACGCGATCGTTGAAAAAGCGACGACTCCTTTTTGCACTTTTTCTAAGGCTTGCTTTTGCTAATTTCATTTCTAAAATTTGCTCGGTGCTAAGTGATATTGTCTTTTTACGCGCAAAGTATAATTCGAAATATTTATAACTTTATCTTGTGATGAGCAAGGACTTTATTTTTATAGAATGTCTATATTAATATTTTTTAAATAAATAAAAGTAAATTTATGAAAATAATGTTCATTTATACTAAAAGTTAGTTCTTTACGGCATAATACGCAAATGGCGAATTATCTTAAAAATATGAAAATCAATACATTTTATAATCATTTAAAAGTGTCAGTTTTTTCCTCCTTTAATTAACTACAGTATTAACTTAAAGCTCATACCGCAAAACGCTTAACTAACCCTATACAAAATCGCTCGCACACTCATGAAACCATAAAGCAAACACCCCCTAATTATCTTCTATGCTAGGACATAATTAACCCCCCTTAAGCTTCGCTCGAAACTTCGCTCGACCACGTAAATCCTCAAAGATACCTAAGAAAGAAATTGATTCTGTTCGCCCAGGTGATCCTGGCGCTGGCGGTCGCGCTGATCGGCGCCGCGCCCGCGCCCTCCCCCTACGCGCCGTACGCGCCGCTGCTGCCGGCCCACTCGTACTCCTCCGTGGTGCACTACCCGTCCTACGCCTACAAGTATCCCTACTACGCGGGCGCCTGGCCGCTGGGATACCCGTACAGCAGCTACAAGTACTACGGCTACTACCCCTATTATCCGTACTGATCGCCGAGGGGAGACGGAGGACGGACGGCGAACGAGGTGAGCATGGGTTTTTGATATTGATTCTTTGATGGTGAGTGGGAAATAAAAATGAGGCTTTTTTCAGGATGTCTGTCGAGAAGTAATTGAAGAACGAGTGGAGATGAGGACGGGGGAGGGATGATTATTCTATGGGGTTTGAAGGAAATTTGAGCTTAAATATTGAAGAATAAACGAAACTTTTTAATCTTCCT
The DNA here is from genome assembly GCA_900474385.1 of Ormyrus pomaceus. NCBI lineage: Eukaryota > Metazoa > Arthropoda > Insecta > Hymenoptera > Ormyridae > Ormyrus > Ormyrus pomaceus. Next base: position 19,787 of record UCOM01001651.1, read on the forward strand.
TTTGCAAATTACTTTAAAGTGCGAAAATAATCGTTGTGCGTTATCTGAATATCACATTTGTACTCTGTATTTTTCTAAATATATTTAATCAAATCTAAAATCCTGTTTCAGTTTTTATCCACAAAAGCGTACATTACAATTCTTTTACAATATAATTTACAATTTATATTTATGTGTTTAAACATTAAGTTTTCCTTTAAAGATTTCAATTATATTGAAATATATGTCCTTTAATTTGCGTCAAGCGATAACTAAAAAGTGAAATGCAATTAAAGAGCGAGAGAATAAAAATAATTTAAACTTTTCAATAAAAAAACACGATAAGCTCTCCAAGAGATTATATAACGCGCAAGAACTGTTTAACCATTTATTTTCATGCTGAAAAGTTCGATAAATTCGCCGGGAATAATAAGGAAGGAATTCCTCCGATAAATTCGAACCATTCCTTGCTCTCTCTCCCGGCGTGCGCTTGCACGTTTTTCGCATCCATCACCGTTTAAATGCAAAATTCCAATAAACCGCCTCTACAAATTTTTTTCCCTCCTCGCCGCGGCTCGAATTGCCGTCGCGAAATTTCGCAAAGCAGGACCGCGCGGCGTCTGAACGTGAAACGCGAAACGAGTCAAACGTCCGCGCCCTTTCATTTCCCTAATTCCCGTCGGGCGCGTTGTCCTTCCGATATACCGCGGAAAGACAAACGAAAGAAAAAACGGACCATAAACAGCTGAGCGACGGAGGAAGTTCGCCGCGGCTCGAAAGTTATTAAGAAGCCCCGAAGTTCGAAACAATCTGCGAGTGTGCGTGCTTGCTCGGGGCCGTCGAGGGAGCCGCGAAAGGCTCTCGAGAATTTCCGGGAAAAGCTCCTAAGAGCGCGACTTCGTCAATTAGCTTAATCGTTTAATTAGGATAAAATCGCCGAGGTGTCCCCCCAGGCCGCCGCGGAACTTTCCACCTCGCCCTCGGAAGAGTCGGAGGACGGGCTCCTCCGCGCCGCACTCGACCGATTTCGAAAGTGGAATATTATATTTCGGCCTCTCGCTCATATATATTTGTTCGAGAGCTTTGTTTCGAACGCTTTCTCTCTCGAGCCTCGAGCGGCGGGGGCGACAGCTTTTTTTGCCAGGTTCACTATGCGGCCAAGTCCGATCGGTGTGTGCGAATGTAAATTGAAATTCTCGTTCGGAGCAGAGAGGAGAAGCACTTTGAAGCCCCTCTCGTTTCGCCCTTTCTTTGGCGGGGCCTTTGCGCTCGTCGCGGCGCTCGTTCCGACGCTAACTGGCGGATAAAATGTTTTTACGGAAGGATTATATTACGGGAAAATAACAATTTTTTCTTTTACTTCGCGACGTAAAATTTGCTAATACGGTTAGATTCGAATGATCTTCCGACCCAATTAAAAGCGCTTCCCTTTTGCGACTCGAACTTTGTATATTTAGACTTTAAAATGAGTAAAACGGCAAGCATAATGGCGCTCACGTGCAAATACATTAGGCAAACGAAGAAAAAATATATTCCGGAATAATGGAGCGGCAACCTACATTAGAAAATGATAGTAATATCGAAAAAATCGATGATGGATTGCTTTTTTGTATAATGCTAAAAGGGACAAGGTTTCGCAAAGTAAAAAATAACCGTTTTCCAGTACAGCACCTGTACTCTGCTCTATTTTTCTTTTATGGTATAATTCTAGTTTATTCATTCGACAGATCCGTCAGCTCTGTTTTAAGAATTAATTTTAAAAGATTTATTTGGACTTTTTTTTAATGACAGACTGCAATTAATTATAGTTCAATTTGATTATAAAAACCTTCGGTAGAAATTGAAGGTTCGTGGAGGTTGAATTGAATGATCCTTTCGAACTCTTTCGGAAACCTCCACCTCGACTACAATTATCTCAATTAAAAGATCAAAGTATTTTCGCTTCGTCAATTTTTACCAAACGAACGTTCATTCATAAAAATTTTAAATAAACAATAGAGTCTTAAAAGTACATTACCGACACGTAGAGCTCGTCCACTCGCTAATTAATTCCCCTCAAAGCAAGACGATCGAGCGGATAAAAGGACCGCCGACTCGGGGCTACACAGACAATGGGGCATTACCATTATGCGAAAGCTTCTGGAATCGCTTCTCGATCGCGGGGAGAAAGTCCGTAGCTGGCAGTTCGCGGTATTCCGAAAGTTTCGGGACGCAAGCGCGACCGCGCAGCGATAGCACACACACACGTGCAGTGTTGGACTTTCAAACGCCTTTCGCGCGAACAATATACCCGGGACGGACGAGGGATCGATAGCCGTCGACGGGTCACGTTTAATTTCCAAAACAACCGAAATGATTCGCGCGCGGCTCCTTATCGGCCTCGGGAAGTTGGCGCTCGATGCGCGTCTGCCGCTTCCGTTGGCGAAATGGTGTTTTAATTAGTGGGGATTCTTGAGTGAGGGGAGTTTTTTTGGCTTTGTGCTTTTTTGATTAAGTGTAAATTTGCTTCGGCAGAGATCGTTGTGGAAATTAATCGCAGGGAAAGTGAAGAGCGTTTATAAAAATATATAAATAATTTTCTTTAAAAAATGCGTAATTGTTTTACGTGATTATTAAAAAATAATTTTAAGTTCGTTTGTGCAATGATTTGCTTTTATTGTGATTTTTTCGTCAATTGAATTGTAAATGTAATTACGAAGTTTTACGTTTTTGCAAATCGTATATAAAAAAAAAAATGAACACTTTTATTTATTTTCATAAAACGGCGAAGGTTGGAAAAGTGAAGGATTTCAAAATTACTTCAGAATGACTGTCTGTTAAAAAAATGTGAAAATTTAAAACATTTCATTGCTTAAATTTCGTGCACGCTACAGTCAATAAAGAAGGTATTGAACAGTTGAAATTCATTAGGTTCTGTGCAATTATATTAAAATGACTAAAATTAATAAGAGAGGACTTTTAAGGGTTGTAAAATAAAAAAGCATCTGTATACGAGTTGAAAGATTTATTAACAATTTCGTCTTAATTTCATGTCAAGGTCCGAAACGGGAATGAACGATCAGGAATGGTTTATGATTAGGGCAATTTTTCGAGAACGCGGGAGCAATCCTTTAGCAGGAGTAACAAGGGAGGTTTCAATCTTCGAATGATCGCATGAAGGGTGGATTAGAGGGGCGGGGGAATCACATCGAATGAACAATCGAATCGGCGTCCCCAACTCGCAAGATTTTTTTTCGTTGTCTGAGGATAGAAAAATAAAAAAATTAACGAAGCCTCGCGCGGCTCTCCTTGAGACCGGAGAACACACCCATCGGACGATAAGAGAAATTAGCTGCAGGCAATCGTAGAATGGATCCAGTCTGAATTCGGTTTTTCATTTTTGTTCGTTTATCTTGAAAAAGCGCGCGAACGTCGCGCGCTTTTTTTTGGGCTTCGGCGTTGGGCCCTAATGAAGGCCATGATGACCAAGGTGGACGGGCACGTAGTGGTCGTGTCCGGGGAGGACGGTCTTGGTGACGATGGGCTCAGAGTGGACGATGGGGGCCAGGGGCTGGTGGTGGGCGACGACGTGGAGGGGCTCGGCGTGAGCGATCAGGGGAGCGGCGTGGGAGTGGAGGGAGAGAGCGGGGGCCTGGTGGACGGGCTGGTGGATGACGGCGACGTGCTGGCCGTGGCTGTGGCTGATGACGTTCGGGGCGTGGATGTGGCCGAGTCCGTGGTCGACGATGTGGCCGGTCAGGCCACCGGGAGCGGCGGCGGCGACTGCCAGGACGGCGGCGAAGAGAGCCTGGTGGATTTTTTGGGAAATTTAGATTTTAGGTTTGTTCGGTTTTGACGGTCTTCTGACGAATGGGCCCGTTTTATGGACTGAAGCTTTGTAGTAACGGAAAGCACTTTGTTCTGATCTGCACGCTTTTACTCTTTTAATTTCGCGTAACTGAACAATTTCGTTATGTAGCTTCGATGTAATTTCGATTTTATTGAGTTTGCTGATAAATCACTTAAAATACTTTTTGCAAAAAGATTGAAAAATACAGAATAATCATTGTCAGTGAAAAAATACTGTTTGTAAAGTAAAGGTTAATAATAGTTTGGTAAATGCTTCCATATCTCGCACAATATTCTTTAACTTTCACTTTATTCAAAGGTATTTAGAAATTTTTTTTAATTCAAATAATTCTCTGAATATTGCGTAAACTACAGTTTGCTAAATTCCGCTTCAAAAAACGTGCGATCTTAATAAAAGAGCTTAAAAAACTTTTCGCTAAAAGCGGATCGAGCTAAAAAAAAACCGAATCTTTACTCGACGAGTATCAAAAAAACCCACATACGTCTATATCTATAAACGTCCGATCAATTTGTACGTAACGCCTTGGCGACTAGCGATCGCGAACAGTTTTAATTAAGCTCTAATAACAGCTATCTCTTCGAGCGCGGATCGAACACGTGCGAGAACGTTTTCGTAACTGCAGCGCGTTCTCGCAGCTTACGCAGGACACACCGAGAGCACAGCCCGAGAAAGCCGAGTAGTGTCCGAGAGACATAACCGAAGTGGACACAGTCCGATCCTGCGCGGCGAAAAGTCACGTAAGACCCACGTTGGGCTTTCGGAAAGAGGCGGAAAAAAGCGCCTGCGATGCCGGCGATATTCCGGCGAGTCGGAAGTTTTCCCGGAGCCCCCCTTCGCGTGTAGGCGGATCTTATGAGCCGAGGATACTGCGCGGCACGCTCCGGTGATTACGAGAGATACGTTTTGTAGTGGACGGTGCCGCTTCCGGATCGGAGAAAACGAATGAGAGGAAAAAGGTGCACGGCGACGTATATAATGCGATATATATCCGGCTCCGTTTCCCATTATTTGACTGGGCCGACGATCGGTCTTAAAGCTTCGGAGGACACACCTCGAGTTTTGTATTGAATACGAACGTTTCGTATTTAAGGATGTAAGTACATTTAAACTCGGTTTTTTTTTTCCTTTAAAATGGAATAATTGGAATACAGCTAGAAATTTCGCGGGATAACGAGCTCCAACGGACGGCTTTAATCTTTACAAACGGTAAAAAAAACAAAAAAAGAATCACTCGCGTTCAGCGCTCGAACGTTCGTTCCCTTCGGTTCGAACGAAGCCGAGATAGCTATCCGTTTCTCGAGAGAGCCCATACACCGTTCCTTTAATGCAAGAAGCGAGGTGCTTTCAAATTTCTCACGGTGTTTCGCGGTAGAGCGGCACAGAATTTACGTAATCGTACACGACGACGATGGAGTATACAGCGGGGCCCATTCGCCATAAGACTAATTAACGATTAAGCCGGGGCCGACAATAGACACGGCACACCGATAGACGGCGGCTGACACTTACCAGCTTGAACATGTTGCTAAGGTGAGTTGAGAGAGTCTCGGGAGAAGTGCACTGTGCGAACGTCGCTAATGCTGTGTACACTCCCCTGTAGAGCCATTGCCGTTTTATATGGAGCGCCGAAATTTAAAAATCGAAGCCGCCGCCGCACACACACGCGCACACAAACGCACACCACGTGACCCGCGCGGCTGACGAAGAAAGAAGAATCGTTGAGTCAGCCGCGGTTTTTCACCGGTCGACGACGGGGTGGGAAAGCCGAGCGGCCAATGGACCCGGCGAGTTTTCCACCACCACCGGCGACCAGCCGCCGCGTCCAATCCGAGGTTGTATATCGCGCTGACAATCGACTCGTACGTATCGGGCAATTGTGCATTTCGAAATCGCAAAATTGTCGAGCTCGACGCCTGTGGACGCGCGGCGGCGGCGGCGGCGGCTTAGGATTTAGCGCGATCGATTCGCCGGACCGACGAGGACGAGTACGTGTAAGTTTTCTTTTTTTTATTTGTTCGCCTGTTTTTATCCCTTTTTTTATGATTGGAACCGATATATCGGCTGGATTGCTGGAAATTTTCTGGACTTGTGAAACCGACTTGTCTTGCCTTTTTCATATCGAATTAGTCATTTTTTTTTTAATAATCGGTACGAGGATTAATGCGAAATCCTTTAATTTTTTTTTGTATTTAACGGAGCAGTGAAGGGTTCTTACAAGATTTTTTTCAGATTTTTGAAATTATTTGAAAGAACGTAAAAGAGAAAAACGATTTACGAGATGTACAAATATAAATTAAGTTTATAAATTTAATTAAATATTGAGTAATTAAAAGTGTAAACAAAATTTTACTATGTTCAAAATCACATCAATGTCTAACAATGTTCTGCAAGATTATATTGTACCTAACAAGTTTGCAGCGTTCAAGTATAGTAAATCGATATCATTCTTACGCCATTCACTCCGGTGCAGAACAACATTACAAACTACTTAGAATTATTCGCTGCCGGTTAAAAACCTGTGCCGAACAAATAGAGTGGGTTTCGTTTTTAAAGTTTCAAGTGAGAAATTCCATTGTAAAAAGGTTTAAGAACTGACAATTACATCGCATTACCAAGAAAGTAAAATAGAAACGTAAAATAGTTGATTTTTAAGTATAGATTAACCGTTCGCTGTGGATAATCAAAGGAAATAAGTTTTACAAAATGGGCAAATATTAAATTTATAGTTCCGTTAAATTACATGTGATTACTTACACAACACATGGAAAACTTACCCAATTTACAGTTTTCACCGACTTCCGTAAACTAAATGAAAATTTATGAAATGTTGTAAAATTTAAAAAAATATTGCAACGGATCTTGCTTAACGCCTCAAAGTATAAATATTATGTTAATAGGAATGTTGACTAATAGGTTTTAACTGAGGTGTGAGTACAATTATGATCACTTGCAATTCTCGCTGATTGCATTATTATTAAATGTACACTCAATTATTTTTTGCTACGGGAATTAGAATTTATAGTTCTGAATAGATATTTTAATCGGTAATTATTTGGTGTAGTTTAACTGCAGTAACATAAATTTATCTTTTTATTTATATTCTGGTAAAGGGTCGCTATGAATGCTATGATATAGGAAATATTATATACAGATTAAATTTTAGTTTTAACAAGTTTTACACTTTTTGGTACCTATTATTTACGTGAGTATTTTTTTTTTAATTTAAAAAACCTATTTTGACTTTTAATGCTTAATTATTATTTTGAAACATTCTTAATTCAATAAATGTTAAGTTTAAGATGACATTTTTTAATTAAATTTTGTCAACAATTTAAGCTTTCTTACAATCGCAATTGTAAGTGCAATTTATCATCTTAAATAATTAAAATCTAAGCTTTTTAATAACAGAGATCATATAAATATATACTATTAATTAATTACTCTTTATTTTAATTCCCACAAGCTTTCAGAAATCACAACGTTTAAGCCCGACGGAAAATTGAATCCTCAAGATATTGCGAAAATTTTAGCAGGAAACTGGCAAGACGCACCACTTTTTTTTATTTCATCCATTGTACATCGAAATTACTGCCTTCAAATTACGCACGCGGCTTAAACGCTGCACGGTTCCAAGAGCGCTAATGATAAGGTTTGCCTCTTTATAAAGACCCCATTTTCCTGGTTACGAATGTGGAGATTTGCCAACATAGGATGGGTAACGACAAATTCTTTATTCGCGAAATACCCGTTATTTCGTTACTTTTCCGTTTTTAATGATACAACCCTTTTTTAAAAACTTAATTTAAACAACGAATAGATAAAAACGAATTTGAACAACGTTTAACCACGTTTTTCCACCCATCGATTGGAGTTCGTCGTTTAAAAAAATTGTGTCTCGCTCGCTACTTTCTATCCACTCCGAAGGTTAATTTTTCCTTTAATCTCGCAACGATTCTCTCCCCGACTAAACATGCAAAATAGGAATCTAATAATAGGCCAGTACTCTCCTTTTAACCTAACACTGGAGCGGCACTACGCTACACGGAGTCACCATTTAAAACCAGTCTTTTCGTAATCTTATTTCTACAATGAATAAATGGCTAATGCATATACACGTTCTTGGTGGCAGAACAAAAAAAAAAAAAAATCCCTCCTCGCCTGCAGGCCTGCATGGCACTTAATTCCCCCTCGTGTATCAGCGGCGGCAGCATTTTGGCATCGGCGATCATGCGAAAAATCGCGAAAAAGCCCGGCGTAATCACGCCGCGGACACCGCGGCGTCGCGCCTCTGCAATTATACACAAGCCGGGGATATACTTTTATACGGAATATCGGCGCTGCCTGCCTGCGCGGAGAGCCGACGGGGGGCGAACACAATCGAGCGCCGCCGCCGCGTGCTTAGAAACCGCTCGATTCCTTCGGGCCGATTACTTAGCTCATTACGGCGTAAGTTACGCCGGATTGCAGCTTCGACGCCGAGCGAGCCCGGCGGAATCGATTCGCTCCCAGATAGAGAGAGAGAGAGAGAGAGAGAGAGAGAGCCGCGGGAGTGTACCGCGAGCCCGGCGCATAATTGATGCTCTCGGACAGCGGCGGCGGCGCACGTTGTTTCGAGAGCGTTGAAGGTGCTTTACGGCGAGGTGCACGTACGTATACTGATTGTACGTATCGACGGTGGAGGGCAGAGTGTCGATTGGTACGGTTACCTTTGCCGCAGCAGGCGGCGTTTTTTTTTCTTTCTTTGTTTTTATTGTAGTTTTTCTTGCTAACGGTGTAAATGATGGGATTATCTGCTTTATTTTATTGAAGGGTAAATTTATCAATGAATCTTAAATAACATTTGATTATAGTACTTTTAAAATTCACATCGTAATGACTTTGAACCATAAATTATTGGCCAAATAATAATAAGCTCTTGTACAAATAAACAATTTTTAGAAAATACTTAACAAATGACAGTAAGTAACATAGGTCCATTTATTATTCTTTGAGAGCAGATTTGTTTTCCGACGTAAATTATTTTCGAACGAATGTGCGCTTTAGAGTCAGTGTGTCGCAATCGTTAGAAAAAACTGTTTGTTCATTAAAGAAATTGAATCGAGTTAAAATTAGAATTTCACACAAAAATATCGTCCATCGCGCGATAAAATAGAAAATTTCAATTAATTTCAAATATATTCCAGAATATTTGGCGCGTTTCCTTTCTTAGCTTTTAGAAATGAGTTCCTTAACGAATTTCGTTATATGCGCACTGGCCGTTTCCAACTCTTAAGAGCCAATAAAACCACTCGCCTGGAACTTCGGTAACGAGCAATTCGATTCTCGCTACCCTAATGTGCACACATAAATAAAAACTCTACTGCCAACTTTAAAGCAGAAAAAAAAACCAAAACAAATTCAAGTTACGAGCATAAAAAATACATCCGCCATTGAAACCTTAGCGCTGAAACGCGGCTCGGCTCGAACTGGCCGCTAAAGCCAGCATAAGAATTCGAAGCCCCGATCCCGGTCGCGTAACGAAAATCCGCGCGAAAAAGATACCCCGGGATAATTTCGAAATTGCGGCCGCGGCTCTCTCGCGTCTCGTTCAATTACGGGGGAGTGTATATACGTACATATCGCTGTATCCAAGAGCCTCGCGCAGCGCTGCCGAGAAAAGTACGTCGGCGTTTCGGATTTAAAAAATCCCGGCGGCGCGTATCGCGTGACACGCCGAGTGTCAGCCGATCCCGCCGCGCGAGGAAGGTGCCGTTCGCGCTCTCATAATGGGCCCATTTTTCTTCTCCGCGGATAGGCGGACCGGGATATATAGCCGAGAGAGAGAGGCTTATGAATTAACGCGGCGAGAGAGTTACGGCGAAACTTAATACCGAGGGAAATTGCTATTTCGATCGGTGGGCCGCGCTTGTTCCGAGCGCTGGAGGTACATTGATTGTAATTAAAGTAATTATTTCGCGGTGATTGAGGTGATTCTATTACTTTGCTAATGAGTAAACGCTCGGGACAAGCGGCGGTGGCGTAATGATCTTACTGTGTTTGGTAATTTACGAATAACGTCGTCTGGTGCTTAAGTATTGATTTTCAATTGAATTTGTTTTCTTTTTGCAGGTGATATTTATCATCGGAGAAGCGAGGATTAACATTGAAAGGTATTGTTACTCAATGACTCGGAGGAGGAAAGGGTTTTTTAATTGTGAAACTTTAATGTCGTTTAATTTCATATTTTTTTTTTTATAAATCTGACGTAAGCTGCTGTAATGGGCGGTACTTAAAAGACAGAAACTTCGCAAGAGAATTCTTGTCAAGTAAGAATCTATCATTTTCATTTAATAATATATTTGTCGTGAACCATTGAAATGTCCATTTTTATAATATTAGCGTAATTTTAAGTTAAAACGTAGAAGAACACAATTTACTGCACATTTTTCTATGATGTATAAATATGAGTAATCTGATGGTTACTTTTGCAATTTCAGAACTGCAAATATTTCTAAAAAATCTTTATTTTATACCGGACCGTTATCCATTCTTTTTACAACTCGGCATCATGGCTTTGTTCATTCGAAATTCGTTCCCTCTCGATGCACAAGTATAAGAAAACTGATGGTTACTCTTGCAATTTCCGAAATATAAATATTATAAAACCTTAAAAATCGTTATTCCACGAGGAGCCCGTTATACATTCTTTTTACAGCTGGGCGTCCGGTTTTATATTCATTCGAAATTCATTCCCTCTTAGCATACGTCGCGCGCTCTTTTATAACGCGCGTTCCGCGGATCCGGATCCGCGCGGGCATAAATTTTGATTAGCTTCCGGAGTGAAAAAGCACACGGGGGCGGGGGGGTGTACGGTTGCACATCGTCGGCGGGCACTTGAGGCAGAAGCGAATGAATCATGAAATTGGACGACGCCAATTTTTCCCCCGCGATTCCCTTCCCATTGGGGGCCATTTATCGCGCGGCGGCGGAGGGAAAAAAGCGCGACGGAAAAACGGATGGCGGACGAAATAGCCGGTCTGCGCGCCGCGGATGCGTGGATTGTCGAGCGACAAACCGAGAGCGTCCTCGCGGTTTATCTGCAGCGGCGATCGGGCTTACTCATACTTTGGCGACATCGATCAAAAAGCTGCTCTGCGGTGGCTCTCGGATTTGGCAGTTGAAATTTAAGGAACTACAACTATGGATTTCGTAAGGACAGTGGAGTACATAATGTACATAGTAATAATTTGCAGTAAAACTGTTATTACTGTGATTTTTGTTAACGTGCGGTAAAAAATGATTTAGATAAATAAGTGTATTTTCTTAAAAATAAAGATTTTTAGATCCTTGAAAATGTTTTTGTTTTCCTCTTACACGTGATTGATGATTGATTATATTGGGGTATTATACCTCGTTATCTTTTAAAACGATCTTGTTTACTGTCAACTTAAATAACGTCTTTGAAAGCAGTTAAAAACATGTTGTAGCATATAAAAAGAAAATAAAGTTTAATTAATCACATATTATAAGAAATATAAAAATACTTTAATCATCGAGCATTAAATAAAAAATATATCTATATCACTTCGCGTAATCGCAAAAGATTTTACCGTTCTAAAAACTTAATATTTTCAAATTTACATTTGAAGGTCGAGCCGCAGCCACGAAACGAGTAGATTTTACGGTACACCCGCCCGGCTCATCGCGAGAGAACCGTAACCGAAGTTAGTGGTTAGCAGCGAGCACCGCGAGGACGAGTGTACAATTGACGCGAGTGAGTTCTCGCCGCGGAGCGGAATCGGCGCGGCGATTATCGTTAAATTGAAATATTAACCCATCAAAGCCAGGATATCTGCGCGCGCGTTAATGAGTTATTTTTAACGAGCGATATACACATCCGCGCGCGGTTATATTTTCTCCAAAAAATGAACAAAAATTTTATTGCCCATCCTAAAAACCAGATGCGCGCAAAAGTTTCTCTCGCGGTGCTCCGACTATTAACAAGTTTTTGATGCAAGCCCGCGACGCGCGGCGGCGGGGAAGCTCCCGGTTTTGATTGGGGAGCACATATATATCCGCACGCGAAGCGCGCGACATTAAAAATAAGCGACTTCAATCATTCGTCAGATTTGAATTTTACGAGCCGCTGTGTTCGATCGCATTTCTCTCCGGTTTTACGGGCTTCGCGAATGTATTTGTATTTTATAAGTAAATGCATCCGCGGAACTTTAAATGTCCGGGCGCGATTTGCGCTTGATTTATATCGAATTTAAGACCGTATAATTTGAAGTGTCGTTAACTTTTAATTATTTTGTTTAATGCGCTTTTCGAAAAAAAAAATAAAACACCTTTCAAATTAGTATTTTATATCGTATTAATACTGTTTTTATATATATATTTGTTCGTTGTATGTATTTTATCTTGGCACAATTATGCCGTATTAGAATGTCAATAAGTTTTATACTAAATTTTCTTGACGCAGAATCGCACATAAAATGCAGTCCATACACGCTGACACTCTGAAATCTAGAACTCATTGCAAAACGATATACTGAAATACGAGTTTTGTTTTTTTCTCGAAGGTCCAGTCATATAAATTTATGCTTTACCAATTTAATAGTCGTATCGCACATATAGGCAATCTTGTAAGGTTAAAAAATTATGCGGACCCAAGAAAAACAGAAATCGAAATATTCGACAAATTTTTGCGGCGCAATATTTTCGAAAAACCTGAGCGCAAAAGTTCTTGAATTGAGTTTATCTCTTCGGCTTAACTATCCGGTTCTGAGCATAATTATAAAAAAATCTTAACTGCCTTTCCCTTGGAAAATTGAATATTTCGCGATAAGCAAAAAAGGTTTGTCCTTGGAGTTTAAAGTCTAAGGAATTTTTACCGTTCTGCTTTTCCATTGCTGTTACGTATATAAAGCGAACGGAAGTCTGCTAAAATAGAAATAACTAGGAGGGATGCTTCTGCCAGATTAAAGCTTACGCGTAATATCGACGTCGTTAAAACACGTTTGAGTGCCTGCCTTTCATGGGCTAGATGTTACATATAGACGTACCTGTCCAGCGATACGGCCACCAAGCTGTAGACTGACGCAGCCACCGAGACGCCTTGAATGTACGGAACAGTCTTGCACATGAACCAGCCCAAAACCCAAGCTGAAACGATAGAATCACAGTTTTAGTGTCGCGGTATAAGCAGACTGCCTGCCGGGTCTACATTGTTCAATTTGGTAAAGATAATTTTATTGCTCTATGAAAGCTGATGCTTTGTCGTTTATTATTAGTACGTTATTTATTTATAAGTCTAATGTACAATACAATATCTTTTTTAATATAATAATATCACAGCTTCCGTATTATCCATATTATCCAGAAAAATTAATTTTGTGACTTTTTTCCCTCTAGACAAATGTGTGCTATATAGGGATAGATTAAGAATCAGAATGAAGAATAAGAAATTAAATCAATTGCGAGAGTGACAAATGGTTATAAAATTAGACGTTATAAAATGATTTTCAACTTCGTAAAAGAAGCAGGAATAACTGATTTTATTTCAATTACAAAAGATCCTCCGGCTCACAATAGAAGCAGGCTAGTCAGCCCGGAGGGCTTCTTCAGCTCGACAGGGAATTTTAATTGGAATAAGATTCCGATAATAAGGCCGGGATTAAAGGAGACTTAATATCACAGTTATCCGCATTAGTTCGTAGATTAAAGCTTCTGCCATTGACTAACGAACAATTCTAAGCAAGAAAATGGAATAGGTGGACTGAGAGGTGAAGATAAATGCCAAATGGGAGAAGTTTGCGAAGAAAATGGACTTTGAGAATAGTTGATGCGACTATTAATGCTGCTGATAATAACTGTTGAATAGGGTTATACAACGCTGTATTTATAAGACTTTTGTTAAAGTTCGTGGAAGTAATAACTTTTATTTATACATTGTCAAAGAAAATCCATAAACGAATGCTTTGAAAATTATTGGAAACTATTTTTTTTTTTTTTTTTTTATTAAAATAGAAAATGGATAATAGAGGGGAAGAATCTAAAAATGAACGTTTGCGAACTTGATGCAGTACGTATAAAATTATGTGCAATCAATTATTATTTATCACTACTTGTTTCTGCATCAGGTCTGCCTAGGGTCAGAAATGCAGTCGAGAACAAGCTTGTTTTCAATATTTATTAAAAATCGATGATTAAAGTAAAAAACTGAATTATAAAAGTAAATTAAAACGAAATTGCCTTCCCTTTACCATTTTGGCTGAAAAAGAAGGGTTATTTTAAAACTACAGTTTCCCTGCATATATATTAACGAGCTTTTTTACTCAGACGATCAACTTCTCAATTTTTCTACCAGGGATTTTATGCTCCAATTATATAACGAAGAAGATTAATTATTATTATACACGTGCAAGTAACAAGTTTACATGTATTATCACAATCCAACAAATAATCGGCACTTATAAAAATTGTAAGTAATTTGCAAAACAGCCCGCCAGACTGTCGAACAAGTGAAAAGAAAAGCTAAAAAAGAAGCGGTATTATATGGTCAAGTTGAGACGTCGATAAGGAAATAGTTAAGCAGAGGTTTGCCCGCCTCATACTCGTCAGGGTATTTGCTAAAGCAGCCTTTACTATCCTCCCCTCTCCCCTCTCTTTTCCGCCCCCTTCTTTGTCTCTCCCCATAGTCCCTCTCCATAAACCAATAAAGGGGAATTCCTTAAATCACGAAGGGGAAGATTCCGATTTAATTGGATGGTTGCTGTGCTGGCACGCATACGTGGGAGTACGGAAATATGCGGAGGTCTCTCTTGTGTTGCTTGCAGCGCCTGTATATTATACACTCCTCCTTCCTTTCGCCGCTTCTCCTTTTCTTCGACTTATTTTTTTTTTCTTCCTTTTTTCAAACGGAGCTCACTTTGCACCTCGTTTATTATTTCCGATCTGCGGACGCGGCGCACTGGCATATTTGCCAAGATTTATCGTTTTTATACCTTACGAAAACGCCTTTTTTACACGTAAGCTCCTGTTCCTCTTTTCCACTGGGCTTTCTTTTCTTTAAGCAAGCTTTTTATTTTCTCGCCTCTTGATATGTCCTTGCGGTTTTCGTGTACGTTCGGTTTTTACGACCGACATACTTTAATTCCTCCGCAGTGTTTTATTGCGATGAAATATATTTTTTAATTTTTTTGTATTAAAAGAAGTAAGTATACCTCTCTGTTAGCTAATTATTTTTTCAATATTTTTGTGACACATTAAAGTTTTACTATTATTAGTTTGTTAAAACCACATTATTTTTACGGTAAATTTTTGTAACATCCGAAGCGAATACAAGAAACGAATACCCAAATCGTTTCATTGGAAAACCGATCAACGCCAACCGTTATGGAAAAAAACTGAAGCAATTTAGGTCCTATTTTTAGGGTTGCCTAAATTTAGAGTCTCGTGGCAATAAAGTGAAACTTGTGGGAATTGAGGAGCAAAAATTTATGACTAGCCAATTAAAAGTTTTTTCTCCATTCGATAATGTCAACTTAAGATTACAGTTTCTAAATTTTTGTTATACTTTAAAAATTATAATTTTGACAATATACCGATGATTATAAAAAATGTCAATTGCAAATTTTTATGTCCTATCTGTCAATGTTGAACAGTAAATTAAATTTTCAATTTAGTTTAATTAAATTTCAAACGCACTAAATCAATACATAAACAAATGATGTTTATAGTTCCTTGTTAATCAATGTATTATGAGTCGTAATAGTCAGAATAAATAAGTTTAAAGCAGGTATGAATTATATTTGAGCTGACATGTATTACCTTATTTTAATTGAGAATATAAAATTAACGTTAAAAACTTCTATTTCAATACTAAATTAGCATAATGAAGTTTCTTAGTATATATCGTTACTGCTTTAACGTTCTGCATTTACAATCGCTTAATAGTAAATAAAAGTGCCGGTTAAGAAATCCTAGCTATTGAATGACCTATTCGTTTTGAATAAATACTCGTATATTTTCCACGGCGAATGTGTTAAATTGATGAACATTCATAGTAAATGAATTAAACATTACAGTTTCAATAAAAAATGACTTGCTATATATTCACTTTCTTATACGATATGAAATAATATCAAAAATTGTCGCAATTAACAATTTAAAATTAAAAACGAACGTTAGACCGAGCTGCTTTTTCGAGAATACAAATTAATTACATAATACACTTTCCGCAAGGTCTAGAAGATCTCGAGCTCGAGTTATTTGCTTCGCTTTCATTTCGGCCGTGAAACACACGCAAGGCCCGCTCGCGAGTTCGTCACTCCATTTTTTTTTCTAGAGGGCTCTTGCACACTCGTACGAGGAGAGAGAGAGAGAGAGAGAGAAGCAGGAACGAATCTTCAAAGGACCGTTCACGTTTGTTCTCCGATGCTGACGGCGGAATTCGCGGGGAATTT
Source organism: Ormyrus pomaceus (assembly GCA_900474385.1). Taxonomy (NCBI): domain Eukaryota; kingdom Metazoa; phylum Arthropoda; class Insecta; order Hymenoptera; family Ormyridae; genus Ormyrus; species Ormyrus pomaceus. The sequence continues at coordinate 36,062 of UCOM01001651.1, forward strand.
TTTCTTCTTCTTTTTTTTTTTAAATAAAAGTGGACGGCCGCGAGTCGAGCGAGCGAAATCCCGACGAAGATAAGCGCGCGAACGACGGGGATTAGGGCGGCGAAAAAATACGATGGGAATTTTCTGAGCGAATATGTGCGGGTGGAGTTACAGCCCTCTTTAAATGTTAAGCTTTTCGTATCGCGTCCTCTTTCAAAGTGGAGAATATGTGCTCTTCCTATACAAATGTGTATTATTTGTATTTTTTTGGTTTATTAAATTTGTAACGGAAGCTTTTGCTCCCGCAAACGGTGGAATCAAACGTGATTAACTCGCAACGCCGCTGCTAGGGGGTGACCGCCAATCTAGAAGCAAAGTAGTTTTTGCGGAGGCATAAAAAGCATAAGTAGAGCGTCTTCTGTCTAATAGGCAAGACATCTTCTTCTGGAGTGTCGAACTTACTATAAGAGTACACTCCAGTAGAAGCACCCGATCCACCTCGACCATCGGCCATTCGCTACCCTAGACAAGCTTACTAATTGTACTAATAGGCGTCAGATTCATCTGGACTGTTCTATCAGTATCAACTACTTCGCCGCATCAGATTCGTCTGATTTGGCTTATGATTTCTCCCTCCGGACGAAGTCGGGTCGGGTTGAAAAATTGGCGGACAGCGGGAATCGTCTGGAGTATTTAATGATGGTCTTCTTCGGAATGGAGAACTTCGGGATCGGCGAGGCTTTGTTGTGCATATTTTTACGAGCATGTTACAACACTAGTAAAATCCAACGCGCTTCGCGCTAACTATTTTATTTTATTTTTTTATTTATTTATTTTGGGTGTTTCACGTGATTGAAAAATTACGTCTCAGTCTGCTAAAATAAAATATTAATACTTTCATGTATTACGAGGAGAGCATTTACGTAAATAAAGATTTTAATACTGCCAAATAAATTAGGCGCGTTTATTTTTCTCTTACTGCAATTTTTGTCTGCAGCCTTTCTCGCTTCCTTTTTCCCATCTGACAATCTCCCTTATTTCTTTTGTCTCTTTCATTATCTGATCTGATTTTTTGTTGTTTAAAGGCACGTTATTTTTGTTTACTGTTTCCAATTGAAATGATTTTGAATAAACAAAGTTTTTTTTTATATAAAGTTAATTAATTTACCAAAATTTTGTTGCTGTTCATCAGCGATTTTCAACGATATTGAACGATACCTTCTTTGAATGAACAAAATTGTTTTTAAATTAACGTGAATTTCTGTTAAATCAACAATATCTCTAATAATTTAACAAAATTGCTCTTTATATTTAAAAGTTTCAAAATCATTATTTTAACGGTAACTTTATTATTTTAACAGAGCGTCTGTTAAGTCAACGAT
>UCOM01001652.1:0-37461 GCA_900474385.1 Ormyrus pomaceus
TGGAAACTATAACTATATTTATATTTCTCGTTCGCGCATGCGCCGTACGCGTACACAGACAGGCAGGTTATGTGTGCGTGAACAGTCATTCCCAAAATTTCTTACGGAATCAGAGAGGTGGGGAGTATAACAAAAGCAGTACTATCAGAGCTATACTTTTCACGTGTAATGTAGCACGATAACCCCGTTAAGTGTCCATCTACTGGTGCGATCACCCTAACTGCTTGGAGGATTTGTCAGTGAACGTCGTTGATCTGCAACTGCAAATTTAGAAAAACTGAACAAGATTTTGCAGCAAAAGTTACCATATTTCTGCCAACCTGTTTACGTGTCAAAAGACTGAATGACAAGAAGAAGCCTTCGGTACATATTTTTTCTATGAGGATGCCAAAAAGAACACCAGATCCACAAAAACCTAAACACTAAACACGATGCATATTCACAATTTATGGAGGAATTGCAAAGTTGGTTGTAACCTTCATCGTGTGTTAAAAAATCATATTCAAGTGTATATAATTTTTTTTCATGTAATACATAATTCCAATAACAGAATTTTTATTTAATTTTTGTTTGCTGCTCATTAAATAAAATAATAATACAAAAAGAAATAATTAATTAAATATAAAATAGTTTAAAATTATGTTGTTGAAATCGATTGTTTTTAACGAATCTCAGAGATAATATTGGAACGATAAATTAGTTAGGCGGAAGCCAAGTGCCAATGAATTGGTAGCGGTTTTTTTTTTCAGGGAATATGATGAGCTGCGCTCCATTCTGTAATTTTTTAGTATGATTTAAATACTTAAATTGATTTTGTGATTAGAATTAGCGGAAAATTTCTCTTATTATTTAGAAGCATAAAAAGGGAAAATGCTATGCATAACAATGTCACGAAGTCTACAAGATAATTAGATCGTGACATGAAACCTTCACTCGAATTAGAAGGTAAAAAGAAATTTTCTAAGTTTCAAACATTGATTTTAATAGTAAAAGTTGACATGTCAATGTTTAATATATAAATTTTAGCTTTTTTCCTCTTTTATTTAATTTGATTTTGATTCTGTGAAAACACTTGCATATTTGCTTACAAACACGCAAAACGAACGCTAATTAATTAAGTAAATTGTTTTTAAAATACTCTCTTCAAATTATGGCACTGAAACACGCTATCCGGTATCTGTATCTGTTACATTGATTCTTGAATACTATACGAATGCAACGGAAAAGATGCGTTATGCGCAATAAACAGTATTCTTAAATGTCAAATGTAAGACTATTCTGTAATTAATTTCAATTATACGAAGCATTTTTTAATGTCGGCTCTGACGTAACGTTTAATTTAGCGACTTCTTTGTACTATTATCTGAATACAGGTTTTATCTGTCGATAATACAATCAGCAATTCCTTAAGTGCCCCGTCCATTCGGTCAAGAAGGTAAGTAAATCGGCCTAATAATGAAATAATTTGACATTGAACTTCAATTGCAATCGATTCCTTTTTCAAAGGTTCAGCAGTTTTTGCCGTATTCAAAGTCGTCTTTAAAAGGTACAGAACCAATCGAAGCTATATCTACGAAAGCCACTCATCTTCTCGATTAGCAGCCAGTCATCAAAGTAAGAGCATGGCATGAAAATAGTTCGGTACCAATCCTCGACATCGGCGAAAGAACGCAATTAACTGACGTCACCGGACTCGAGCGCCCGTCCGATTGATCTTCGCTCGGCGAAAAATCCTGCAGCATCGATTTTTCAAACGCTTTCGCGCGCCTCTGCCTCGGTGAATCCCGTCCTCTCTCTCTTTCACACACGCGCGCACAGACACAGCTGTGCTCTCTGTGTCGAGTGTCGACAGGTCGACACACGTGTCCGCGGCGCACACCCACTACAATAGAGCGTAGCCTACTGAACTCGAGTCGAGTGCAACTGCAGCGCGCGGGGCACTCTCTCTTTCGCGCAGCTTTGACGCTCGCCTCTCTCCTTTTAGTTTTGCCGCGCGGCTAATCGCATAAAGTGTCGCCCGGGGCTTCGCCGAACGTCAAACAAACACACGGGCGGCTGTCGCGGAGAAGCACAATAAAGGATCACCGATGGCGTCGTCCCGCCGCAACAGCACACCGAGCTATGATCGCCCGTAGTGCCGCGGCAGGAGGAGGCTCAACGACGTACGAACCGCAAGCCGAGGGGAAGACGATCTTCGAGACTGCTCGCGGCGGCTACGATGGTTCGCGACCTCGAACACGATGCTGCAGTTCTTTAAGAAAGCTGGTAATTCGCTGCGGGGCGGCGACGACTCGCCGATATTATTTTTCTCTGCGCACATAACCTACGAGGTTACCCCCTTTGTTTTTATTCCGAGATTCCCGCGGGAATCTTTCGACAGGATGTTGACGTCGATGCGTTGCGCAAGATCCTGGGGCATGTGTGTGTTATTGGCTTCACGGTCAGTTAGCTAGGCTGTTTCTTCGACTTCGAGGAGGGGTTTTTAGTTGTTGTATGGGTTTGGGAGCTGTTTTACTGGTTGAAAACATAACCTCGGATAGGAGGTGGTGTTTTGAGATGATTAGAGGGAATCTTTGGTCATTATTTATTATCTGCTAATGATGATGTCATAATTTGACGTTTTAAAATTGTACTTGTTGATGATTCTAAAATGCATCCAATTTAAATGTATATTCAAATTTGATATAGTAAGCTCATATCTATGAATTGTATTGCCAAATTAGGATATCCATTTCATCAATTCTTTCTATTTATAGAATTAAAATCCTTTAAGGTACTTTATATAATGACATTTAGTTATTCAAGAAAAACAGATTACACTCAACTGTTTAATAGCTTAATGCAGCAAAATAACTGCTTAGGTCATATCCATAAAAAGATTAGTAAATAGTTGTAATTTTTTTTACTTGAAAAATTAAAATTAAAATTAGACCTTTACCTTAACAAAGATATTAAAAAAAAAGTAAAACAATTATTTTTATTTTTTTATTTTATTAAGTTACACATTAAAATTAACAAAGTTTATGCAAATACTTATTTAAATAATTTATTCACACAAGTTTTTCTTTCTTTGTAGGGTATAAAGATAGGTCTAGATCTTCACATAGTTCACCTACAAAGTCTCTAAGTCCAGGAGATTCCATTGGAGATGGATTTCCTGGTGCTTTCCTGGCAGCAGTGCCAAGCTCATTATGCAGCTTCGAGGAGGAAGAGGAAGATGACGTATATGAAGATAACAAAAGCTCAATCAATACATACCGCTCTCGTCTATCCAAAACATTGCCTGAAATTCTTGCAGACAAAAGTGCTCTTGGCTACTTTATACAATTTATGGATTCAAGAAAAGAAATGGCTTTGATCAAGTTCTGGCTAGAAGTTGAATGTCTTTGTGGTGCTTACTCTACTCAAGAATATATTGGAAATGGAAATAATACTAATAAAGGATCCACAGAGTTTGTAAACAATGAGTCAGAAAATAATGAAAACTGTGCCTGCAGCATAATATCCACCAGCATCAGTGAATGTGAACTTGATGCTTTATCATTAGATAGTAATGTAAATAGTAATGAACAGGTGCAAAGTCCTGTAAACGAGAAATCAAATTGTAGTCCACCAAAGATTAATCCAATAGTTAATAACGAAAACAAAAAATACTGTAAATTTGGTCGATGTAAAGCATCTTCACTATACCAAGATGCAATGCGTGTCTTTAGAAAATATTTAGCAAAAGATACACTTGGAGTAAATCGTATTTCTGAAGAATTAAAAGCAGATATAGAAAGAGCACTAATGAATGAAAATGCAGAACTTATACTGAAATATTTATCTATTGCTCAGAAAATAGTTTACAAAACTTTGGAAGATGAGTAAGTAATCATAATTATTAATTAAAAATAGTAATAAAATTTTTTTATCATTTTTGTTTTCATCAAAAATATTCAACATTTTAGGTATCTTAATGAGTTTTTAAGAAGTGATTTTCATTGCAAACATCAAATTGATGTTTTAACTAGTGGAAACGTACAGTTAGCAGATATACTGTATAATGAAACAGCCTTCTTTTACTTTATGGAGGTAATGTACATAATTATTTAACTTTCTTAAAAAATTGTTTTTGTTAATAATGTAATTAATTATATTTTTTTAGTTTATGGAAATAGAAAACAAAAGAGAATTATTAGATTTTTGGATGACTTCTATGAACTACAAACAAAACCTGTTAGAAAAAGGAGACTCAGCTGATCCTTCTGAGGCTCAAACCGATGCTCTCATAATTTATGACAAGTGAGTCAACATTTTTCCAGAAATTTGATGCCAACATTGTAGTTTTAAAAATATTTTATAATTTTTTTTATATTTATAAGTATAGTGCTGCAAAGCAAAATTTAAAACAAAAATTCAGATACTTAGAAAACTACAATGTCGGTAACTATGTATACATCAAGCACTTTATAGCTTCTTAAAAAAAGGTTTCTGATTTTCAAACATTCTAATGAAGACTACGTTTATAGGTATTTTAGTCTACAGGCAACAATGCCTTTAGGTTTTTCGGATAGAATTCGTTTCCAAGTTGAGCAAAATATTTGTAGAGAGGATGGTAAAGGTCCTCAACCTGACTGTTTCGATCAACCATGTCAGATTGTTCATAAATATTTAAATAGGGTTAGTTAAAATTCTTTACTATACTGTTAAAAATATTACACATCGAAAATTAATATTAATTTTCAAAAAAATTTTAGCATTATCTTCCTACTTTTTTACAATCGCAACTATTTTATAAGTATTTATCAGAATTAATAAACACCGTTCAAAATAGTCAATACCCTGGTTTTCATCCTCCTCTTAGAAGAGCAGGTATATTGATTTTGTTTTACTACTCATTTACTAATTAATTAATTTATTTACTAATAACAAAAATTGCATATCAATAGGATCTGACTGTAGCAGTGAAGTAAGTTCTGTGAGTAACGTAACAAGCTCTCATCAATCTAGTACTGAAGAAAAAAAACGATCAAGATACGGCTCTTCAATTAATGGAGGAATGAATATTGATACAAAACAACTTTACGATCCAGATTCTTTGTGGAGGAGAAACAAGTGCAGGTATAAATTATCATAATTGATATAAAACCAATTTAACAATTATATAAATCATGTTTACTGTTATTTCTTTCAAACGTTATTTTTAGTTTGAGCGTTGGATATGTTGACAATTTGGGGCGATTTGTTACTGAAATTGAGCCGGACCCATGTCGCAAAAATGAAAGAGAATCAAGATTGTCTCGAGCTGTTAAAAGACTGGTGCACATAGAACAAGATAAGGTAAATTTGAAAAAAAATTTGAAAATAATTACATTTTTTAAGACATTAATAAGCATACGAAATATTTGCAGGCGAAAGAAGAATCTGCATGGAAAATTGCTGAAATGATTGTACGCGATGTAACATCATTAACACTTGGAGCTTCGGATCTTCCATCTTGATAGAACTGATTTAATCTGCCTTTTTGAAGTAACTTTTAATTTTAATATTTTTTATAAAACTGTATTCTACATTGAAAATTATTTAAAATTTTCTGTTTAACGTGGCATTAAGCGTTTTTAATTTTAAATTTGCTTAGGAAATTTTTAATTTTAATTATACTTTACTAAAGCTTTTTTATATTGGAAACTTTATTTAAATGTTAAATGTTTCAAAAATCAGTTTAATTGATTTTAGACAGCAAACGATTTATCATGGTCAAGCGTGTTTGTAGTTATTTATGCTTCAGCACAAATTGATTTCTTGTATCAAGAGTACTGTATTTAATCTCGGTATTTTCTGTGATCTTGAAATTTTATAATTTTCGAACTATTTAAATGATGAACTAGGAAGATGAAATTCATATTTCTCTTTAATAATGATACTTCCACTAAAATGAGATTATTTTAAAGTATTTTAATTTTAATAAAGAGTAATTTTTTGTTATTTTCCTAAATGTTAACTTTCATATTTACATTGTATTTTGAGTTGAAAAGTAAGTATAGGAGCATGACTTAGATCACTATTTACATTGTGATATGCGCTAATATTTTTGCGCAAAAATTTTGTGTTACATTTATCATCGAGTAATCGAGGTCTGATTGTCTGATCAATTATTTTTATCGATAAGGTTTTCGTTATCAATACGCTACTTTAGAATATTGTAAACGATGTCGCATTCAATTGTTTGACGGTAAGTAAAAGTTTCCTAGCGGAACTATAAATTTACGAACGACCTAAATAAGAAAGATAAAGTACACAATCAGAACTATATATCAGAATAAAGTTTATTTGCCTAAAAAAAAAAGAGAAATTTACGGATATCTATTTTCTTAAAAATACATTTTTACATGGTGCTAAAGTATTATATGGACGGCGATGCGAGTTGTAATTAAATCATTTGTATAGCGGTAACAAATGAGTTAGACGTGAACGCTTGTATATAATACGTTCGATTCGACATTCTTATACTAAAATCCTACTAATGTAAATCATAAATATCGGAACTCACACATCAGTAAGCTGTACAAAAGTTATGATTATGTTGTATTATGTCTATATATGAATGTATATAGCTTGTAAAAATTCGTAACTGTAACTGGTTCCGGGAGAATAAAATATATTATATGTACTCATACACAATGTCTTTTGATAATAACTCCTAATAATAACTCCTTTCCGTAAAAGTCTTTCATGTTCGATTCTTTGTTCGATCGTTGTCTACTTACGTTTTAAATTACAAGTCCTATACGAGGGCAAGTTCGTGTTTACGATTGAGGCCTACACAATATCACAGTCACTACAACGACGATGATCCGTTTATACTCGTGTGAGGTGTACGTCTGAATTGCGGGTTGACCAAAGGCGACGATTCCGTGGCTTCATTGGAACTCGGATCACTGGGACCGAAAACGTTGGCTTTCAGTCTTTTCAGTTTGTAGCACCACTCCAGCTGAAATTTTTCCTTCCTGCCCCATCTCTTGTAGACCAGAGCGTTGAAAAATGCTTGCAGAGGATTTGTGACGGCCTGTCGCAACATTTTATTTTTTTAGTAACCAATTTTTAATTTTACGATTTAATTTCTCCAGACTCACCATAATATACCACAGAGTAATAATGACTTTAACCGGTAGCTGAAACCACAGCGTCCAGAGTAAAATTCCGTTCAGCAAGTTTGGTATCCAGCAAACGTAATACACTAGGTTCGTCATGGCGAATTTCAGCCTGACAGTCTGGACCAGCTTTCTTTCCCTGCCGGTCATCTGTGCCATGCTACAGCTGACGACGTTTTTCAAGTCCTTCGTCGACGAAATGTACAGAGCCGGATTGACCATCATGACGACGCCGAGAAGGCCGTAGGTGGCACAGTAGTTCGGAAGGATGCGCAAAACAGCCGACGACGCCGAGGTCAAGCTGTGGCAGCTGCAAGATATTGCTTCTTTAGTCGCGGCACTTATACATCGGTTGCCGAAAAATGGGATATTTACTTGGCGTCGGGGACGTATAAAATGGTGAGACCGAAGGTGGTGAGAATGGCTGGACAGGCCCAGGCGAATATGTGGTACCAAAGGGGGCGTCCCACGCGAGCGCCGAGCAGCAGCTTCATGTCGATGGCGTAGCACAAGGTCCAGATCCAAGTGGCCATGTAGAAGTACTGCGTCCATGCCTGCAATCAAGTTTGAATTTAGTGTTTTTTTGACTTGCCGGTTCAGTTGAATTGGGGGATGTAAATCTTACGGAGGAAATGGCACAGAAGACGACGTTCGACGTGTCATCTTCCATTGGCATAATTGACCTAAAATTCATCCAAAGAGCGGATCTAATGAAGACGCCTGATCATAAAAGTTTGCGATTACTTGGGTGTCGATAAAAGAGATTTTTAAAGGAGGGAAAATTAAAGAACCTAATGAAGCTAAGAGATCGGCAACTGCGAGCCAGACTATAATCTCTCGTCCCCTGGCCGCGGAAAATCCTTGCCAGCGATGGGGCAAATTCGACTCTTGTCGAGGCAATACCTGTGAACAGAAATTTTTAATTTTGTAAAATCTTACAAGGTACAAAGTACAAAATGTGAATACGAAGAGCGTAATCTTGGTCTGAAAAAGCTCTAGACTATTTTTAACGGTTACGTTTAGCTAAAAAATTTGTTTTATGGATAGATTTACTGCGACATGCGTTAAAATTAAAAAAAAATCATCAGAATTAAATAAGATTAGGATGAAATTCATATCTTTATTTTCGAGATATGTATTTACATTAGATACATGTTAAGTAAATTTATGTATCTGAAAGCATTTAAAAATATACTTGCTATCGCACTATTTCGGAAGTTCGAACGCGATGATGAGATATACAATCATATCTACAGACAAAAATAGTAGTAACCGAAAAGATGTAGTGCAAGTTCCTCTTCTCGAGAAAAATTGGACTTTTTCGAGCTCGATAAATCAATTCACTTACAACGCAGTTGGCTTAAGAAAAATCATCAAAAATGACCGTGTTTGCCCATGTACTCGACGAGTTAAACACGCGCCGGGCGAGTGCACGTGTTATTTTTTCGTCCGCGCGCCCGCGTAAACAGAATACATTTTTTAAGGTGCATCTTCGGTTTCGTTAACAAAATTGTCCAAATTACAATTTTACTTGCCGTTAAAACTCGACTAACAAGTTTACTCTGATTATGAATAATAATAATTTTTTTTTTTTTTTTTATGACGAAAGCGTCCTTTGTTATTGGATGCACGCATGTTATTAATACTCGAACAACGCGATAAATTAAAATACTTCTTTCCAGAAGCCGTCTATCAAAACTTTTTCCCCGCGCTCGATCCGAACGAAAAAAGGCAAAATCGACCAAATGACGAAGTTCAACGAGGAGAAGTCTTTGAACTTCACGTCAGAGATAATCGCAACGAGAATCCACTTCGAACTGGGTGTCCACTCGAGAGAGAGAGCGCAGAGTCGTCACCTGATAGATCGCCCCGAGGATGCCGATGGAGGAGGACAGCATGCAGACGGTGTTGTAGGCGTCGGTGTTGAACTCCTCCATGATGACGAGGGCCATGTCGGTGCGGTTGTTGTGGTGGCAGCAGAAGGTCTGTATGGTGGGGTCCGCCATGGCAATCTCTCTCTTCCTCTCTCTCTCTCTCTCCCGATGCAGCCGCACTCTACGTGCGCAGCTCGCGCTCTGCCTTGCGTGCCTGCTCTGGTGTCTCCGATAAAAAAATCGCTGCCACTGCTGCCCGGCCAAGCACAGCGACGGCGGCAGTCGATAAGCCTATTTCTTTTGACGAACGTCGCCCGGCCTTATCTGCGCGGCGTCGACGGAGCCCCCTTCATATTGCTGAGGCAAGCCGGACACGATGCTCGCGGGCTGAGTGAGGCTTCTGCCGGAGCGCCCGGCGTGGTTCTGCGGGTGGAGAGATCAGTTTGTTTACTTATGTTAGCGAGGGCTGTTTTCGCGCGTGGAGTTGCGGTTTTGGAGAGTCACGCAGGTCCGCGCATTGACGATTTTTCGTTTCGTTGATTCGGGCTTTTTTTTAACTTGATCGATTCAAAGTCGTTTAGTGCAGGGGTAGTTAATGCCAATCGTTTTTCGGATAAACTATTCATTTTTAGTTTGACACGAATGCACAGAATTTCGTCGTAAAGTAAATCGGGGTAAAATAAAAACTGTTTTATTGTGAAACTTTATCGATCTTTTATAACTTTTAATTTCACGTTTACTAAATACATAATACATTAAAATTATTCATCAAATCAATATTACTCGGTAAAAAAAATGTTGAAATAGCACTTTTCAGATTGATGCTAAATCGGCTTCAAGTCCTAGATAAATTCTATTTCTGATTTCACTTATATAAGTGATTGATGATATAAGCGTTCATCAATTACGCAGATCCGTGAAATCAGTAAAATGAGAATTTGCCATTATAACTTATAACGCTAAATTGTTTACGACTACCTACTGTGCATTAACTAGTTGGCCAAAGCACGCTTCTTATATCAGTGTATATGATTTCGCAAGTGCAGACATGATCAATAAGCGATCGGGTTACACCCTGTATCAAATTCAACACCGTTATGGTGTCAACGCACTCTATTTTGCGTTGCTTTGGTTGAATAGAAACATGGCTGATGATTCGACTTTTCAAAGCGATTAGATTTGATTTGTGCAAGGTGAAAATAGAGTTGCATTATGTGATGCATTATAAAATTTATAAATTACCTTTAATTTGTGCCTTCTGCTTTTCGAGACTGCGAATCATCACATTGCTCTTACACTCTATTAAAAATTTGTACCAAATTAAACCCTCGCTGCAGTTCAAAATTCCCCGAAAAAGTCGAAAACCGCAGCGCTGCGTCGCTCGAGAAACCTTCCCAGCAAAAGTCACTCGATCCAAAAAACTTCACTCGCCACTCGTCCTCAGCGTCTAAACACTCGAGGCTCACCAGCCTGTCCAGTCATTTTCGCACTTTCCTCGACGGCGCCAGTAGCAGCAGCAGCAGCGACACTTCCACACCGCCGGGTTAGGTAACGTCGCGGCCAAAGCCTCGCAGCGCTCCTGCTTGAGCCCCCCAGTTCACCTGCACCCTCGGCCGCGGCTTAGGCGAGACTCCGCGCGGCGCGCGAAACCCGAGGCGCGGACCGCGCGGCTCTCGGGGCCGCCTTCCTTTTTTTTCCCTTTACGGGGAGGCTGCCGCGGGATGCGGCGATCGCCGTGGCCAAGGATGCAGTCGGGCAATTAGTCGGGTTCGCGCCTTTACGTAACGGCGAGGCGGCCCGCAGTCAAAGAGCGCGTTATGAAAGTGGGATGTCGCCGCGCGCCGCTGGCATGGTGATGTTATGTGATCCGCGACACTGCCTCGTATAGGCCGCGGGATCGAGGATGCGGAGAGCGTGTGGGATGATGCACCGAGAGATGCGCGCACTCGATGGGGAATTCTCGCGAGATTCCTGGGCTTGGGTATCGCGAGGAATTTCGAGCTGCTTTCGTTTCCGTGACTGGGTAATCTATCCTCCTGCTGATTTACGGAAGGTTTTAATTTAATGCATTGTAGCTTTTTGCAGGGAAAGTAGATTGTTTCGTTACTTCGGTCCGCGTTTGAAGAGAATGGTTTTCAGACAATTCGCGGCTGACGCAAAAATTTTTAGTATTGGATCAAACACCGCGGGAACCAAACCTTATGGTAAAAGTTAAAAGGTTCGAGCAGCGTGATAAATTTATGTCTAGATTTTATTAGACATAAAGTTTTGTTAGATTTTCATCATCCTACTAATATGCGCTCACTTATCGAGAACCACGTCGAAACGAGTTAGTTTATATAACATTTTTTTTTTTTTTTTTTTATTTAGAACGAATCATGAGTTCTTTTTATTGTAACTTTATTCCGCACGCGAAAATAATTATACCGTTATAAAAATCGACACTCTTCCCCATTAAAAAGCAAAAGAGCTTATTGCGAAAAACTGAGCAAATACCACATACATTTGGAATTCAAGACAGGTGTTCGACGCGGAGCTTTGTTTAACCACTTTCTTTGTCTACGAGACCGCAAACACTTTTATTTTGCAGCGCTTAAAAAGATAAATTGGTGGTGTAAAAAAACTTGACGAGGGACATGTGTTTTTTCTTATCTTGCAGCCGATATAATTCGTTACAAATTCTACAACGATAACTGTACGCGATCGATACTTTTTGCGTTTTCGTTATAGCATATCTATTTCGCAGAACAATTTCTTCTCGAGATATCGATTAAGTTTTCTTTGCTCCGGCGACTGCAATTCGACGCATTTTTCTTCCGATGGAAAAAGGTTGCCGGTTATATAACGAAGATGAGATCTGCTTCATGGTTTACCTTGCAAAGAACGTCACACAGCTTGCCCATAATAAAAACGACGATATTACGAACAGAAAACTAAGAAATTACTCTCCAATGAGTTAAACGTGCATTTACGGAGAGCGCCAATTATTTTATCAGATATAATGGAGGGGAAATTAAAAATAATTATCTGGAGATGGAGAAACAATTTTATTAGAAGTTGATACATTTTTTATTGATTTTATCGTAAAGGTTTGTTACAAACTATGTAGTTATTATAAACTATTGATAGTCATACATTTACACTAACATTAATGTAAAATAATATTAACTTTAATATAAAGCCATTTAAGGAAAATTAATGTTAAGGGCTTGAAGCATTTTACTTTAGATTCTTAAATATTATATAATCAAATTGTGCCTTATTTAACAATACATGTCTTTGTACAAGGATGTATGTAAAAGTTTGATACGTCTTGGATGAATAGTTGGAAAAAGGATCGCTGCCAATGAGGTGATGAAACAAGTCCGATGAGTTCAGTCAGCATTTCTGAAAAACGACAGAGAAACGTAAATTTAATTCAAAGAAAATTCACCTTCAAAGATTTATCGGAAAGTTTTTTTTTCAGGTCAAGGGGGAAGGTTCGATTGCCACCGACGACCCGATTATTAAACTCTGAATCATTTTCGTTTAATCTTTTTCACTGCCATATGGTGGTATAGTTACATCCTTTGAATTCTTCGAAAATTTATTTTTGCATTTTTTACTCGCGCCACATATTAATATAAAATTACTCGGCATTCTTTTATTTTAAAAATAGAATTAGGGAAACTTTGATCAATTGAACAAGGTAAAGTGAGTAAAGTAATGATAATCTGTATCCTGGAAGTAGATGAATCATGGACCCCGTCACAAAGCCAAAGCTAAATATACAGTAAATCTTTTAGTTTTTTCGATGAATTTATTATAAAACATACATTTAAAATTTTAAGGTTTAACTTTCCTTCGGAACGTCTATATAAAATTTTCAATTTAACTACCCCGCATGGATTTAAAAAGTTGCGCTCAAATTCTTAGCTTCCAAAGGAACTTACCAAAGTATTACAAGATTTTGTGGCACTTCGTGCCGACCAGCACGTAGCCGTCCGGGCAGGGAGACTTCGTCGGAACTTTGATGCGCGACTCGTCGTCCTCGCAGACGGCGTCGCCGACCAGGCAGAAAATCATCGCGCATATCAGCAGCAGTGCGGTGAAGAAATGCATCGTCGATCTCCGTTCTTTTAATTATTCTTCGTGAAACTGAAATTATTGGAGGAGCTGAATCAACGGAACGTCCTGGCACTTGTGCGTTCGCCGTGAGAAATTTCGGGCAACTGGCGAAGCAAAATTATCGGCGAGCAATCCGGCCCCGGTGGTTTTGCTTGCTTTACGCAATGTGTGAACAAGTGGACGCGTTGAACGAGGCGGGGGTTTTTACGGAGGTATAACTAATATAATAGGCTTCGAAATAGATTGACTTCTTTCAAGCGGCTTTTGGAAAAGTACGTGTACAGTATCGTTTGTTTGCTCGGCGTCGCTTCGCCTTTTGCCGGGAGAGAAACGCTTCGCGCGTGGAGAGAATAGGTTCAATCGAGCTGCGAATAAAATCTGTCGCGAAAAGATAAATTGTCGTGATAATCAGTAATTTATTTTTGATTATGTGGAATTTGAGATTCGTTAAATCGGATTCTTTCTCGGTACATCAATCTATAGGCAGAAATTTATTTAATTTTTTAATGCAATCTCGAGATTAAATTAAATGAAAGAATTTATTCATATCATAAAGTTAAATTTTTTTTAGTGTACAGAAAACTATTGTATGCATTTAAAGTAGTATTTATTGAAGGTTAAAAATGCAAAGCAGTTTCTTGAATTTACTCAGAACAATTATATTATTTTAATAATAAACTAAAGTGAGTTAGCGATTGGATGTATTAAATTAGTTACAATTCATAACTTAGCTTATTTATAATCACTCGATTTAACTTTCAGAATGTTAGAGATATATGAAATGAATATATAAGTTCACTTACTTTTATAAAAATTATATTACTTCAATGGTTAACTTCAGAGATGTCACTTAAGTTATGGTCCTATATATATAGGTTTCAAACAGCCACACACGTACGTATTTACTGTGTAAACATTTAATTATAAAAGATTGCCAGCTGTAATTACAACAGTATTCGATTCGTTCCCTTCAGTGTATGTAATGAAAAATAAGACTTCTTTCATGTTTTAAGGTAGCACGTGCCATTATGTTCTATGAAAGTGCGCTGTTAATATACTCATATTTTATCTGAATAGCCTTTTATTACAATGAAACTCTATTATAGAAGTTCAATATGCAAATATAAGAAAGTACTATGATATTAAAATATGGTGTAAAGTTTCTGATACATTAAAGAGTTGACTTAGTTGGTTGCTACAATCTAAATCGATTTTCGACTATTCAATCTGCGCTATGTGCAAATCATTATAATAATATAAATTTGTGGTAAATTTTCATATTAAACATTTTTCGACTGTAAATTTTCCAAGTGTTTTTCCAGGATAGACGTAAGAACTTTGAAAGTCTCTTCGATCGCTATTAACGTTTAAAGCGAAAATTGGCGTTGACTTAAGTTTTATTGCAGCTTATCGATAATTTACACTGTCAAGATTAATTATAAGTGATCGCTTTCGTAATTTGTTAACCTCGTATTTTAAAAAGATTAGTTGAAGATTAAAAAATTTATCGCGGATATACTATGCGGAATTCAACATTTTTTTCATGAACAATAAATTAATTAAAACATTTTTTTCCACCTTTCTCTAATTTTTTTATTGATTATACATATATCTATATATATGTATTACATAACTCTTGTTACTATATTGTAACAGTGACGATTTCCCACTTATATATTCATGCCTGAAAGTAATTGTGAAAAGTTTTTAAGTTTATAAAAGCAATAATTGAAATATTATTAACATAAAGAACATTGAGTCTTTACCTTACATCCGGCAATTTTGCGACAATGACGATCTTTAGCGATACCACGTCTGTAACATGGTTTGCATGGAGGATCAATAATCATGTGGTCTTCGTTTTGCTGCAGCAATGTAATATTATTAAAATAATAACTGTCAGTTAGTCTCGTGAATTTTTTTAACACAAATTTCAGCCTAAATTATTAAAATTAATTCATCTAAAAGAAACATATACATTGTGTAGCATACCTTCATTAGGTCGTCTGGTGCAAAATCCGCTAAGATGAAATTTACGGTTAAGCAGACGAATAAAAGGAGAATGAGCACTTTAATCATTTTTTTCTACTAAGAAAACCGTCGCGATTCTACGAGTTCTGCTCTAGTAATGCGTCTAATCTGTTCTAGGGAATAAATGCGAAAACTGCATTAGCGATTTAAATCTTTATCAAACGAATCGCAGAGATTTGCGTCTTCGGCGAAACGAAAGCGGAGGAAGCTACATTCAGAAATCATTCCTGATAACCTTTGCTTTGAAAAAACAACTCGTCGACGGTCAGAGATTGGAAAGTCGAAATGTAGATGAGGACGTGGTTAATATCGTGGACGACTTTTTCTTCGCCGCGAGCTGCGCGCTTAAATTTAGACGTTGTTGGTATATTTCAATTCGAATATTATTAATGATTATGTACGTAAGTTTAGATAGATAAAGTTTGTGTACGGAATGACGATTAATGTTATTCAATGATAAAATACCACACTTGTTGTCTCGTTTACGTGGTGAATTCGCTGGAGACCGACGCGTCAAGACACGAAACTGATGATTCAGGTTTTCGTCAAGAAGTAGACTTTCTTTTAAACTGGAAAACTGTCTTTCTTTCCGAGAACAACAATTATTTTTTGATAATTATAGTTTTAATAAGTTCAAAGCGTCAGTAGGCTTCTTTCGTGCATCTTATCTATAAAAGCATAAATTATCCTCATACAAAGTATAAGAGATGAGTTTTTCTTCCAAGTGTTATTGTACGTGTTACTTCTCACGATTTAATTTTTACTATACTTAGAAATTTCACAATGTAATTTTTATTTTCGGTGAAAGACGATTATCTTTAAATTTTGCGGCATTATTATTATTAATAATAATTTTATTAAATTAGTGAAACGTATATTTCTAAATCATTAATATTAAGATAAAGAGTACGTTCAAACAATCGCTTTCAGGTAATTAAGTGTTCGCATCTGTCTGCTGCTCATTCCCTTTCTCTTTGTCCCTCTTCTTCTGCTTTTATTTTTCTTCTTTTCTTTTTTTACTTTCCTTTTCGCCTTTAAATAATAATTTATTTTGAAAATTAAAAATTTAAATGCAAAAATGTCGATACTCAGATGTATTTATTGGTCAAAAATCAACTGTCAAGCAAAGCAGTTCAATAAAGACAGAACGAAAAAGATTAAAATAATTTCTGTTAAACGAATATTCCACAATAAGAGTAAGTATCAAACTGATTCACAAATGAACCGAACTGAATCTAATGTCAACTTTGACACTAAGTCTTACTCTCAATAGATATTAATCTCGAAAAGTGGATCAGCGTTACAATTCGTACGATAAATCCTGATAATGCGGATGAACTAATCGTTCGCCTCATAACTCAATTTCAGCTAACATTCCTCGGCTGCAATCTAGCATCTTAATTTTCTGTCTAATCCGGAGCATGTTATTTAATGGATGAAGAATTTCTTTCTCTAAACAAACAACTTGTTTGTCTTGCAAAAAGAACATCCGTCATTCAATGTTATTTTCTCAAAAAATCTCGTTCGCCACCAAAAGAGAGCCAGAATTTACTCGGAAAGGAAGACGTGCCGATGGGCACGTTGACGATGGAGGAAAGAAATTATTCACTTCGAGAAAAACGTGTCTGCACCTCGGTTCTCTGGAAACAGCTTAATTAACATTCAAAATTGAGTTATTTCCAAATCTTAATTGGGTCTATGCATATTATTTAATTGCGATAACGAGGGAGCTTAAATATTTGAGTAAAGAGTAAATTTATATAAAAAAATTTTATTGCTCAACTTAATTTTTTCGCTTACAGTACTTTATCGATATATTGTAGCCTCGAAATTTGAAAAATCATTGGAATAAGAATCAAAAGATTTATCATCGAAGCGCAGCTTCCTTTGTTTTCTTTAAGTGCAAGATTTTTTGTTTCATGTTCAAAGTCTCGGATGAAGTTACATTTTTACCATGTTGCAAAAAAAAAACCGGAGCTTATCAAAATAAGTATATCACTTTTCTTATGAAAACTATTATTAGTTTTTAAAGAGATTGGGATGAAATTAAAATTATTTTAAATAATTCCTTTTATCTTAATTTTCTTTACTTGCCAGATAATAAAATGAACTAATTTAGTGCTTACAATAGAAGAAAAGTGCGCTTTACAACCCTATTTTTAAAAATCAGCTTAATTGGCCCTTTATTCTTTGAATTTTTTTTCATCACCTGTATAAATAGTTTAGATTTTACAGCTAAGACGGACTTGTCATAGGAGCAAGTTATAATAAAAAAAGATCTCATTCACAACCGATCTCGTTTCCATCCGCCTCGTCAGCATTCGCACTGACCCCAAAACCCGGTCCAAACACGCCGGACGGATAAACCTCTGCGTCAGACCGAATCTTCGGGGAAAAAAAGGCGCAACATCTCCAAAAACTAACAGCGAGACAAAGCTCGATGATACAAAAAACACCGCGCGGAGAAAAGTTCGCGCCCCGAGCGATCGTCTCTCTCGTTATCAAAGGCGGATAAGCGCGCTCCCGGATAAATCGGCGCGCGTGTTATATATGTATATCATCTGCACCGCGCTCTCGACTCCCCGCGGAGTCGTCATCCTCAGGGGCAAAAGGCGGCCCGTTATCGCGGGAGAGAGAGAGAGAGAGATATACATACACTTTGCCGCGGGGGGAAAAGCGGAGCAGCGCCGGGAGGGAGAGAAAGCGAGAGATACACCGACTATCGCGGCGGCGATCGACGGCGAACTTATAAATCGGTCAGCCTCCCCTCGGCGCGGGCCAGTGTCTGCATCGACAGCTCATTGTTCGTATCACCGCTGCTTCTTCGACCGAATATATAGTCTCTCTCTGCCAAGACTAGCTATCGTCAAGGATATTATTATATTCTTTCTGTTTAACCGCGCTCTGTGCGTCGTACCTCTCGAGGATTCCACCGACTGGTGCAATTGTGTGCTTGTAATCCCCCCAGTGTGCGCGAGGACGCGATCCAAGTTGGGTTATTGCCTCGCTTTAGTTATATTACGTCACTTTGTTCGGAGTTCCGAGTACAAGAGTGCTTCCTCTGTGACCGGTTTTTCGAGGCACATCTCGAGCACCGGGTAGTTTTTCGGCTCGAAGAGTTGAGACAGGGTCTGTATGAGTTTGGAAGGCTCCGTCGGAAGGGGAGTCTGTAGGAAGGCGACGACGGGCGCGAGGCTCGAGAGCGAAAGGATCCCCGTGGAGGCCGCTGCGCTGAAGAGATACGTGGAGAAGCTGCTGTTCGAAGCCTGCTGCTTTGGTGAGAATCGGCTATACTCTGAACTTTGAACTATTTGTTTACTACGGGAAACTGGCGGTGAAAGTCGGAGATTTCATTGTCATTGCTTAGTCACTGGAATTTTTCAAAATAGCCTGGGTGTCGGTAACGATGCGCTTTAATTGATGGCGTCGGTTATCGGTCAAGTCTGCACTAAGCGGCAAAGAAAATTATATAGAAAGAAAACGAAGATGCTCGCGCTTGCAATCTCGTTCCGATGCAGGACGCTTTCAATTATCTCGCCCAGACTTTCTCTAGCAAACAAAATGCTCCCTTTCGGATTCGCACGATCAGCGATAAAATTCTAAAAACGATCCTCCTCGCTGTTTCAGAATGCACTAGGATGGCCGCGATCCCTCAGGGAGCCTTTACAGTACTGCAGGTCCGCAAGAACGTCGCGCGCTACAACACCGCCAAATACCAGGAGGAGGAGGACAAGAAGGAGAAAAAGAGCGGCGGATACAAGGCTCTTCAAGAAGGTAATCGGATGATGCACTTTGGTAATGCTCGTGCCAGCTGTGTCGGTGCTTATCTGCATTTCGTGCGTGTGCAACTGAAGAGGATAAAAAGAGGGTCTTGAATTAACGGCAATGAGATCGTCTCCGAGCGCAATTTTGCCAAAAGAATATTAACGGTCATCTTGACTTGGCGCGATGCAAAGCCCGTCGATCACACTAAAAATTGTTTCCTCGAAAATGTAGTGGCATCGTGCGGCATCGAGTAAATTTCCATTTCTAATTTAGTTTTACATATTATCAAACTTGTTGAAACGGAGCATAGCTATTAAAGTTACATTTTCGTTGGCATCGATGTTTAAAATTATAGAATTTTTTAAGCGACACTGAGAAATATAACCGTTTATAAGAATCAGCTGTTTTAAGCTTTTGAAAATGTTGTATTCTGTAAATAATTCTCACTTTCATCAAAGAAGAAATACTTATTATTACTAAAAGTTACGTTAGTGGCATAAATTATTTTTTATACACATTAACTGAATATTTTTAGCACGTTAAAATGAGCGCGATGCGTATATAAAATGTAGATTGCTTTATCGCTCTGCGTGACCTTCCCCCCTTAATCAGCGGCTCCAAAAAGCCCCGAAAGACGCATAAAAACTTGTTGTCAAGTAATTCAACATCTTTGACCGAGATTTCACTCGGCCAAACTCCAATGGCAAAGCGTATCTCCGCCACAAGCGGACTCCGATCAAAGGCCCAGACTCGCTCCCGATAAACGCGCGCGGCACGCAGGCACACGCACCGCGCGCCTAATGAACTTTTAACAAGCCCGTCCGTAATATCGCCCGCTCTTTGCAGGCCGAGAGCTGACTCCCCTGAAGTACAACAGCAAGTTGATGAACAGCATCTGGGGCCTGTACAACCGCTACTCCGTCCACAACTTCAAGAAGATCGACGCCAACGAGAGGAGCCTGCTCGCCGAGGCCTGGGGCAGCCTAGCTGCGCCGGCCAAGAGCGTCGTCTCCGCGGCGGAGGGGCCCGTGATCGGGGCCAGCGGAGCCGCCGGCCACTGATCGCGAGGAACGCCGAGGACTTGAGGAGGTCTTGCTCACTTTTTAACTAAACCCTTACCCCCACCAATGTTCTTTGCGAGAGGAGCTCGACCGCTGCCGCCAGCAGCAGCGGTCGCCGGTGACGGCGTGGCGCGTCGGACACTGCGGGGGACGCGGGGAGCCTCGATGTTTCTGCCGCGGCCCCCCGAGGAGCGGATTCGATAAAGGATGTGTCCTGGACGTCGAGCTTTTTTTCTTTTGGATAATTCTCTAATGTGCGAATAGCGTAATCTGTATATCTGAAATAATGTCATGTGTTTCGTTGTTGTATAATGATGGAGAAATTGAATTGTTTCTTGGTAACGAAAATAAACGTGTTTTCTAAAGAATTTTCGAGAGTCTGTGTTTTAATGAGTGCGATGCGAGAGAGGCTGTTGTGCTTTCAGCGATTATTACGTAGGAGAACGGTATCTTAAAAAATATGCCGTGACCTTCCTTCGGATGCGAGATTAAACCGATTGACTCGATCAGAAGCATAGTGTAGAAGCTTAAGTATCATTGTCCAGCAGCTGAAATTTTTTGTTTTTTCATCAATTCCTTCATATTTGCTAAGAAAGGCAGATTTAACAAGATTCTTTTATTTGCATTAAATGAAACGCACTTTAATGGCAGAAGTTAATTAAAATGGCTATGATTGAATAACTTTTTGACACGCAAATAACAAATTCTTCGCGAGCCTTCTTCAATTACATAACAATGCTGCAAAGACAGACTAACGTTTTTGCCATTGATTTTGCTATTTCGTTCGAAAGGAACAGGTAAACGCAGCTCTTCCATAATCTACGGAAAGATGTATGTGGTGTCTTTTGCAGGGTTGCATGCATATTATGCCTACGTGCTTGCACTAACGTTATTAATTTGTAAGTATAAACGTGATGCGTAAGTGCGGTTACGTACAAATGCCCCGCGAGGTCGTCCGAGCATTGCAATAAGTTATCACGCTCTTGCGAGAGTCGCCTGGTGTGGTTCTGTTGTTTTTTTATTATTCTATTAATATATCATTTGAAATTTAAAAATTGTTTGCTCGAAGTTCATAGATTTGTTTATTTACCAAGTTTAAAGACCTACCTTGTTTTTTATTGATATTGATATATTGGTATATTACAAACACTGTAGACAAAAAGCTGTGTAAATATCTTATGAGTAGTAAAATATTTTGTTTATTTATAATATATAATATACAAGTAAAAGTTTAATATATAACATTAATTTTTCAAACGCACTTTTTTGGGAAGGCTTCCTACACGTACTTCTGCAATGCGTGACTGATAGGATCGGCGGTGCGATATTGGCCGCAGCTGCTAAATTGAGGTGCTCCAACCCTTTTTCCTTTATTATCCTTTGGCGGGGGATTTTTAACTGCTAGATTTATTTATTTTCAAGTATTATAGTCAAAAAATAAAAAGACTTCAACAATTTATTTTCAAACTAATTTTTACACCTGTAAGAGAATTTCTTTGTGGATTCATGTTTAATGCAAGATCCTTTAGAATCAATTAAACAGAATTAGAAGTCACGTTTCTACGGAACGATAACTTAGATCTTGATTTTTAAAATCGCTTGATAGAAAGCTCGAAGGGTGCCCGCGCAAACGCACTTATCGATCGGCAGCAGAAATTTTCGATGAAAATCTACGCATCTTTGTCCAATGCAGGCTGCCTTAGCGAACGTTTCAATTCCGCCTAGCGGAGGGTGTGTAATTCACTTTCCATCTCTCTCGCGCACGAACCCCACACACGTCAGTCGGAAGCGCAGCCGCCTGACAGCGGCGCGGCATACGCGAGAGAGCGAGGGATATATTTCACGCGTCACGCGCCGCTTCCTTTAACGTGTGTGAGAGGCGAGCCGACCGTTCTTCGTAAATAACTTGGTGCGGAACAGCTCTCTCTCGCGAGGAGACGTCGGTCGTCGCGCCCTGCCACTGATGGCTCCGCGGCTCATCTTCTCGGAGAGACGAAGTTGTGCCGAGACAGCTGTAGCGGCGAGGCGGCGGCGACATGGACGGCTGCATAACCAGCTTTCCCGACCACATCCTCGAGATGATATTCTCGCATCTCGACCTCTACACTCTCGGCAACTGTCTGCTCGTCTGCAAGAAGTGGCACAGGTTTCTCAATAACGACGAGAACAATTACATCTGGCGCACGCACTGCAAGAAGAAATTGTCCGAGGATACCCTCAGCTCGGACCTTCTCTCATCTGTACCAAGTTTTAAGGCTAAGCTCAGAGCTTATTACTATGCCTGGAATCCTAATGACTGCTCGAGAAACATTTATACTAAGTTCAATGACTTTACACTTCACAGGTTAGATTCTATGTTTATATTTATATATAAAGTAAACTGTAACTAAGCGATATCAATTATTTAATAAGACTCTTGATTTTGTTCGTTTCCCTTATAAAATAAACTTGTAATAAAATTTATATTGAATTAAAGTAAATTTAGACATTCAACGTTTACTTCTATGTGAAATTATTGCAACGCTTAATTACATAGTTGAAATAAAGAATTCTTTTAACGTGGAAGGAACTGCTTTAATTATTCTGTAAACAAACTATGCATCTACTTTATACAAATAAAATTTTAGTTATAAAATTAAAATATTTTAAAGGAATCCAATTGCACAGAGCACAGATGCATGTAGAGGGAAAATAGGATTTCGTCACGGAAGACATGCTTGGGAAGTGATATGGGAAGGTCCGCTTGGCACAGTAGCCGTTATAGGCATAGCAACCAAAGAAGCTCCTCTGGTCTGTCAAGGTTATGTAGCTTTGTTAGGATCAGATGAAAATTCATGGGGCTGGAACCTTGTGGATAATAATTTGTTGCATAATGGAGATGCACAAGGAAATTATCCTCTTCCAAATAATGCACCAAAATATCAAGTAAGTTATTATAACAATATTAAAGGAAGATTTTTTAATTCTGAAAAAAATGTCTAATTTTATTTTATTTGTAAAAACTTTATAAAGTATTTCTAAACAATGTATTTTATTTTCAGGTTGGAGAAAGGATAAGAGTCATATTAGACTGTGATGATAATACATTGTCATTTGAAAAAAATTACGAATTTTTGGGAGTAGCATTCAGAGGTATTGCTTTTTACTATAGGTTTTTATAAAATTTGCTTACGCTTAAGTTTTCTGACAAATTTTCTAAAATCTTCTTATTTTATTTAATGTTAGGATTTAATGAATAAGTTCAATTCTCTAAATAATTTAAAAAAATGCATTTATGAAGTACTTCTATGTTACAAAAATTACAAAAGAATCTAAATTTATTGATTTACCTAAGATTAATCACGTAATATTTAGTATGTACATCATACAATTTATAATAAGACAATTTAATTAAATTTTTATAAAACTGTTTTTAGTTTTAAGTAGTATAAAATTATAAAATTATTTATTTAATTTTTAGGTTTGCCAGACAAGAGACTATACCCAGCAGTATCTGCAGTGTATGGAAATACAGAAGTCTCTATGGTATATTTAGGCCCTCCATTGGATGGGTAACATTTGGCATTTCAACACAAAATACCTCAACATGATTACTTTACATTTCTCATAAAAGTTACAACTGCTGACTTTATACTAAAAACACTTTAGCAGTGCACTCGAGATGTTTAATTTAAGTTAATAAGGTAAAAATTAATTAAGAAATTTAAAAAAATGTGAACAATTTTTGGTTTCACAAATGTATATAACAAGCTGCATAGAAAATCAATTAGACAGTTTCCACAATTTTTTAACAAGTTTATAAATTGTTCTAAGACTCCAGTTCTAAAAGAACAAAACAAAAGTCCATTTAACAATTTTTACTGCTTAGAAAATTTAAAAGACAAATTATTTTGTAAAAAATATGTTAATTTTTGATTTATCTTGATGTAAAAAATAATTGACTTCAGTATTTACAGATCAATTAGCAATCACAAATAAGGCAATGAAGATTAGTCACATACTTATAATTTAAAGAGATTCTTTTTCTAGTCTGTACATATTTATCATATGCATTGTATTTAATAGTAAGGATCTGTTTTTGATTACTACTTATTGTATTAAGTCGCGCAACTGACTTTAAAAGTAACGAATGCGAATGTGCTCGTTTCAGATTGTAAATTACAAGTGAACTGTAAGATGAAACAAATAGTACTTAATAGTGACAGCATTTTCATAAAACCAAAGTACATTATTTGTACATACGTTTTCATGTCATTGTATTAATTAAACTACCTAGGGATCTGTTCATTATTTTTTCTAAACTTTTGTACATAATTGTGTACATAACTAATATAAATACTTGAGAAATAAATTTTATTTCTTATGTACCTCAAAAAACAGCGTTAAGTGTGTTGCACATTATTTTACCTAGTTCAGTCTTAAGATTGTTCTTTCTTTAATATCTCTAGAATTGAAAAATAAGTCTCAATTCGTTGTAATGGTTTTGCCAAAGTTAAAATATTTGGTCCCATTTGCAAAAAAGCGATAGTGTACTTTGTAGGAGATTCGTAAGTAAATTAAAAAAAGTAGGAGTGAGTTATTTCCATGGGACGTCCTTGAGTTCCCAATTCTGTTCGCTGTAGCCATTGCAGGCAGCTATCACTGGGTAATCATTGCTGCTCGCAGGGGCTTCCAGACACAAACCAGACGCTACATGTCGAATAACTTTGTTCTGCAAATTTAAAATATTAATTTCAATGAGGGTTACCTTATGTACCGAAAAAACTTCATTTTCTGTCCTACTTACGTCCTTGTCATATTCCCATTTTTGAGCTGCATAACCACTGCAAGCCATCAGTTTAACTTTCGGCTTTTCGTGTCTCGTGTCTTTTTCCGGAGCATCGAGACACACACTTTCGTCTGTCATTATCACCCCCTCTTTCGTCATTACGAACATTTGACCGAGACTCGGCGGCGAAATGCACTCCTGATATCCGACGAAGCCCGAGGGCTGCGAGTATACGCCCTTGGAAACTGGCCTCATCAGACACTTTTTCGACGACGTATGAAGAATCTGCAAAATTATATAGTTTCGGAAAATAGTACGCCACTTTAGCGCGGAAGAAAATTATCATGATAGTATCGTACCAGTCCAAAAAAGCGATCGTCCTTTGGAAAAAAGTGGTCCGGCCACACGTTATCCAAGTACCATTCGAAACTCTTGCACTTCAGTCTTTCTCTTAGCGCCAATCTTGCCCTGACCTGCTGTTTATCCCGGACCCTATCAGCCTCTAAAAGCACAAAAAAAAAAAACAAAATCCATCAATTCCCACGAATCAGCGATCCCGCAGTAAAAAAAAATTGCATCAGGGCCACTCACGAGGGCTGAACTTGAAGTAGAACTTTCCCCAATCGTCCATCCAGACGAGGGCGACTCTGGCCAGGTTACCGTAAAGTATCTCGTCGACGCCGCCGGGAAACGTGTAGGGCGAGGACTTGCGAAAAATGTGTCCCACGTGAGAGCAGGGCGCGATCTCGACGCTGCCGCCGCACTGCCAGACGCGG
Organism: Ormyrus pomaceus; assembly: GCA_900474385.1. Classification (NCBI taxonomy): domain Eukaryota; kingdom Metazoa; phylum Arthropoda; class Insecta; order Hymenoptera; family Ormyridae; genus Ormyrus; species Ormyrus pomaceus. The sequence continues at coordinate 25,516 of UCOM01001652.1, forward strand.
AAGGAGAGCTCGAGGTTCTCGCCGCCCCAGATCCGCATCTGGTCGTCGTAGCTGCCGAGCTCGAAGAAGTACTCGCGGTCCATGGAGAAGAGGCCACCGGCCATCGCTGGGGTTTTGAACGGGTCGACGATGTTCTCGCGACGCTCGCGGAGCAGCGCGCCGTTCAGCATCAGCCAGCGGAAGTGCAGGTCCCAATTGAAGGCGCCCCAGTGCAGCTCGAAGGACCTGGGAATGCATGCGCGTTACGTTTGATTCTTTTTGTGCCTTCTCGTTAATGAGTAGGTTTTTTTTTAATTACTATTAAAGGTTTTTGCCGCATTTTTAAATGACGAAATAGTATTGTGATTAGCAAAATTAGGTTTAAACAATTGTTAAGTACAAAGCTTTGCGCTTTAAACGATTAAAAGTAAACGCTGTAATCTTTTTTCTTAACGTAAAACGTTTACAATAATCAAACGAAAAATGTAATAAGCCATATTGAAAATAATGAGTTGCTTAATGTCTTTGTACATATCTAAGAAAGCAAGTTCATCAATTGGCACAGTACACGAATCGCTTGGCAACCGTCTGACCTCTTGCGACTTAGTCAACTCATTCGTTTAAGCTTTTCAGAACATCGAGATAATTGACACAATGCGGATTAGTTTTCAGAATTATCCTTTTTTTTAAAGAGACATTTTTAAATACCTTGTATAACTGAAAGTATCATCGTTAATAATATCTATCACAGGAGAAACGACTCTTGTTCGATTTTTAGAAATAGCTTCTAATAGTGGTTCCAGCCATCCTGAAAAATAAATGCACGTTTTTACAGCGTACGTTAAAGCTTGCAGCAATGAAATGGGGGTACTTTTTTAAAATTCAAACCGGCATTTGACGTGATATTAGCGTTCTACTTTACCCAAATTTCGAGAAAAAGGTAAATACAGAAGCGCTCTCTTGCATCGGTTAAAAGAGAGCTCACCTACCGGCCGTACATTCGCAGTGGGCATCCAAGAAAGTCAAGACTTCGCCTTTAGCCTCGGTCGCTCCCATCAGTCTAGCGTTCACAAGGCCAACGCGTTTTTCCGACCTGATGACTCGGGTCGGCACTTGCAGTCGCGCCGTGTACTCGTCTAATGGCTTTCTTAAAAACTCTAAAAATTATATACCATTTTCGTTAAAACTATGTTTATATTCTTATTTTACAGTGGTGCAATGCATCTTGCGACAAGCCGCAAAGTATAAGAATTAATTTATGATATGATTTTATAGTCATGAGTAATAAAAAATAATTTTTTTAATCTAAAATTTACTGCTTCAAGGAGAGCGTAAAATAATAATAATAAGTCACATAGTCACCTCTATCGCTATTATCATCTACAAGGATAATTTCCCGAAGTAATTCCCTAGGAGATCGGTTTATGACACTGTGCACTGTGCGTAGGAGAGTACTCCAGGCCTCATTGTGAAATACAATAATGACCGACGTAGTTGGCAAATCGACTAAATTTGCATATCTACTTATGCACCTGAAACACAGAACACCAGCAATATATTTAAGTCTCGACTCGCGCGAAAGTAAGCCAACGGAATCTCTTACTTCTTCTTCCTAACGTCCGGTAAGCTGCGGTTCAGCGGAATCTTATCGCTGGCCAATAAATTGTATCGGTTAATTTGATAGAGCTGCTGCATCAGCTGGAAGTCTTTGGCCGGTATTTGCACCGGCTCGCCGTTGCTCCCCTCGTAAGGCCTCGGGTCGAACATGTTCTTGTTGATTATTTCTGGGATAAGTAGAGAAAACGGCTCGTTAAAGGGATATTCCTTCGGAGGCTACGTATCGAAGCGGCAATTGAAATCCGGCGTACCTTTAGTTATGTTCGGAATCTGAAGGGAGTCCATGGAATTTCCGACGTAATGGCCAACGACGACGTGGACTCCGCGCTTGTCGATGTACTCTTTTTGACCTTCGGACAGTCTGGATTCGGGCGATGCAGAAGGAAAAATGAGAATTAATGGTCTTTTCAATATTGTTGTTAATTATTTGAAATAAATTACGGTGGATGGTCCGAGCAGATATGTACAATAATATTGATAAATCGTTTTATTTTTAATTTGTTTAGTCTAGACCAAAAGCAGATCTGCAAAGTAAGTACTTGAACACATTTATAATTGTGTATGCTGATATTTCAGTTCTTATTTATTACAGATAACTACTATTTCTGTATTGATACGCTTAATTGCCATATTCTGTATACGTTGTAAATAAGGAAATAAAACTTTTGTCGGAAATCATCACTTAAAATGTTTCTGACTATCCGAGTAGATAACTAGACAAAAAATGTGATAAGCAATATTCGTTATCAAAAAATATTTGGTAGAAATAATTAGTTTCAAGAATATATTATTTTAATAGAGTAATTGTTTATTAACCATTTTATATTTTATTCTCTTTATAATCTTGATTTCGTAATTTTAAAGTAAATGTTAATGCAAGCTCATATCATAAATCTTACAATTTTGCCTTTAAAAACAACTTTCAAACAATTATTACCCATAAATCAACATCAACACCTCACTTATTCGAATGAAAACGGAAGTTAAACTCACTGCAAATGAATAAAGTCCCTCGAGGCGTCGTAGCGCAAATCCTCGTTCTGCGGGCTCTTCGTGTAGAGGACGAAGACGCCGGCGGCCAAAAGGACCAGCAGCAGTACCGGCCAGACGCGCCGGATTCTCGTCGGTCTCGGCCACATTTTCTGCGCAGTTCTATTCCCTCTTCGGCTGGAGAGTCATGGCGCGGGAGGATCCGCGCGGGAAGCTGAGGCGCGTCGCGCGCACAATAGACACAAGCTCTCGGCTTTCTAATGAGCAAGTTTCGTCCGAGAAATTGGACAGGCGTTATCGGGCGGCTTCTTGGCTTCCTTATCGGCAAGGGTCATCGCCGCGGCTCGTCAATGGGGGTTTTTCACGAAAACTTGCCCGGCGCTGCTGTCTATATGGAAATTTATATAAGTTCAATGTTTGCTGGGAGAGAAATTAAAAAATTTTATTTTTAATTGAATCATATTAGTTGAATGTAATGTAATAATTATAATTTTTTAGAAATATAAAAGTTTCTTTTCAATAATCTAACTTTGGATAGATTGGCAGTCGTTTTAAAATAGTTTGTGAATATATTATATTATGTGCTAATTAATTAACATTTTTTTTTTAAATTATATTTGCGAACTTGTTCGAATATATTTTATTATTGCGAATATATTTTTAAAACTTATAACCATTATTTGACACACGGACAAAATTTTCTATTCAAAATTACCGTAAAAATGACGATGATAGAGTAGTAGAGTAGTTATTATTATTTAGTTATTATTTTTTATTTATATTAACTACTCTATTATCTATACGAAAATAGAGTAGTTGTTAGTATCATTTTTATCGCTGCTGGGTATAAATTTTTACCATGAAAAACGTTAAAACAATAGTCGACCTATTCTACCTAAGCTTACTTCAATTTTCAGTGTAACAAAAAATGTTAACATATAATTTATTGATAAATGGAAAATTATGAAATATAATTTATTTATAATTTATTTATATTTTATTATCATTAATTTCAAAATTTACTGTATTTAATTCGATTTTGAATAAATAAATACGATTTTACGATTTTGACATTACTAGAATTGAGTAATAATTTTTACCGTGCTGTCACGTTAAAATTTAATCTGATTTCAAATAATTTTTTTGAGAAGGAAGTCCTGCCCCACGATTATCATGATTTTCATGGTAATTTTGAATAGAAAATTTTGTCCGTGTATAGCTTAATCTTACTTAAAGTAACGGTTCTTCGATCTACCATTTATTTTATTTTTCAAACTTCAAAAACTTGGATTTCTATTAGAAATTTATGGCACTAGAACTTTCGAGATATTGCAAAAAATGTATTAACATAATTTTTATAAACAAAATACGAAAATATGAATGATTCACGACTCGCGTATTTAAAATCGACAGACGCAAAGACTCTAACAATCGATTGCGCTTTTATCAACTAGATAAAGAAAAGTTGTCATCAGATATGAATAAAAGTCCGTATTTCATCATAGACAGTAAGAGTGCTTGTACCGCATCGATTAGACGCATTACTTCAGCAAAACTCATAGGATCGTGACAGTTTGCTTAGTAGAAAAAAAAAATGACTAAAGTGTTTATTCTCGTTTTGTGCATCTGCTTAACCGCCAATTTCATCTTAGCGGATAACAGTGAAGATGAAGACTATTCCAAGGTATATTATGTGCTTCTTTTATATTAATTTACATTTTAAAAAATACTTCAGTACTAACTAAAAGTCGTTTAGTTTAATAATGTTGCATTGCTGTACAAACTGAGGGAATACAATCTTAAAAAGGACGGAATAATTTCTCCTAACAATGTTATCGATCCGCCAAGTCGTTGCAAGCAATGTTACAAACCTGACGCCAAAGGTCGTTGTCGCAAAATTGTGGGATGTGAGGTAAGGACTTCATTTTCATTATGTATTTGTACTTTAAATATTGCTAGTATAAACTTAAAACATTTTACAATTGCTTTCAGATATAAATGGAAAATCGGCTAACACCAGTACAATATACATAATACGTTTAAGATTGTTTTTTTAAGGAAAATGAGTTATGCATGTTTATGTATATGAATAATCAATAAAAAATTAGAGAAAACTGTGAAAAAATATTTAAATTAATTTAAAAGTCCACAGTTCACATTACGATTAAATTATGAAAACATTACTTTTTTTTTTAATAAAAATAATTTTTGAAAATTAAGATTTTATATTCGTTATTTATTATTTAAATAATTATTCTGAAACGATCTTTTGGGCAAACAACTTGTGATCTTTATGACGAGGTCTTATTTTTATCTAAATTCAATGTCTCAACTGCGAATTACTAAGAAGTGCTAAGAATGCTGCAAAGGGTCTTCATATATTATATTCTCATTAAAAGGAAAGTGGCAAAGAGAGGAAAAGAAGATAATGCAGCTATTTTCTTAGGTAACCATTCAGCAATCTGGGGTCTTATATTATTATTTAAGTAAGAAAGATCAAAAGAGATAATTACCAAGTTTATTGTTACTAAAATATGTTCTCAATGTGTAGGTCGAAGGTTTCCAGCTTGTCGAATTAGCAATAAGGAGAATTTTCTAGGATTGAACGTGACAAAGCTCATGTGCGGCGAATTACGGCTACTTAAATAATAATATAAGACCCCAGATTGCTGAATATTATTACCTAAGAAGATAGCTGCACTATCTTCTTTTCCTTTCTTTGCCACTTTCCTTTTAATGAGAGTATAATATGAAGACCCTTTGCAGCATAAACATAATAATTTTGTTGTCGATCGATTTCGAAAACTTTCCCTCGGTAAATATTTATCAATTTGAGGTCTTATACCTATAATAATGACTCGATTAGCAATAATTCGCCGCAGACAAGCTTTGACACGTCCAACCTTAGATACTTCTCTTTGCTAATTAGAGAAACCCTCGCAAAAATCGGCTCCGAGCTTATCAACTGCTTCCATAAAAAAAAAAAAAAAAAAAAATCCCTGCAGCCCAATCCCAACGGGACAACATCCATTTCCCAATCGCCTGTAAGCCCGATGGTATGCCTGCGCTCTCGGCTCTTAGCAGAAGCGTTGCGCATGTAAATTACCGAGGCCGCGAGGTTCGGTCGTCAATTTGACTTTTCCGCTCTCGCATCCTGCCCGGAGTCGCTCGAGCGCGCGCTCGAGGAAGAAGCTGCCGCTGCTACCGCGGGAGAGAGAGAGAGACAATGGCTGCTTCCGCGACCTCTTGTATATATATATACACCGGAGAAGAACGCCCGAGATGCTCCCGGCTCTCGTTGCTCTTGTTTTGCGGTGCCGCCGCGTGCTTCTCCTCCGCCACGGGCCTCTGCGCAAATAACAAAGAGCGTCCTTCGCTGGGCAGGTTCGACTGTGCACCTAAGCTGCTCGAGCGCGCCGAGAGAGCGGCATCGATGCTTAACCCTTCGGGTAATTGCACGCTTTTCTCTCCCTCGGGAGGCGCCTTTGATGAGAAGGGCTCGTTTTACTTTGAAATTTCAGTTTGTCTCGTATAAGGGAGCTGATTCGTCGCTCGGGAGACTGAAGCGAATATGTAGGAGGTTTTTCAGCGCAATTGCGAAGGCTGCAATATTTAAATTAAAGCAATTCTTTCGCAAAACGCCCACTTGAATATGTAAATTGATAAATATCGTGCGCGCCCTTGGAAATGTGTTGGCACATTAATGCGATTAAGACATTAATTGAGATCCTCCCGCGGTAGATTAAAGTTAATTAAACATTTTACTGAGGAACTTTAGGATTTTCTGTGTGAACTTGTATTATGAGTCACCGATTACTTATGTGCGCTCTGGTAGCAAATTTACTAATCAGTTTAATTAAATCTTAATTATAACGCAAGATTTTTATAACTTGTATGAAATAATTAGAGCTGCAGATTTATCTGACTGTTAATTAACGAAAATATATTTATATTACAAGTCTGAAAATTCATTTCGACTCCAGATTGCAGTCAGCTATTATTTTCATTAAATATAAACTCCCTTAGCACATTAAATAAAATATGTTCAAAATTCTTTCTACAGCTTTAATTAATTTACAAACCCATTACCGGCGACTTACAATTCAAGGTATTGTTCCGGCGTGCAAAATTACTCACTACTCCAAAGCAATTACTCCTCTTAACCAATAAACCGATAATCCTCTCCGAGCCCCAACCCTGAAATCCCACAAATCCAAAAAGGAGCCGAAAATAATCGAACCTGCGTGAGTAAAGTGGTCGAAAATCGGCTGGCCAACCGCAGCCTCCCGTCGCCAGACACGAGCGCACACCTTGCGCTCGCGTATTCAGCGGCACACTCCGGCGCCGCCTGCGGTGTCTCTCCACTTTCACTCTCGAAAATCTCGCAACTCCCGGCCGCCCGCCGCAAGGATATATACGCGTATATCGCGTCGCCTGCTCTCTCGTCCTTCTTCGGCCGTGGAATGGCGGGCGAGATGCGCGCGAGGACGAGCCGCGCGACGAGGCGAGGAGACACTGACTTCGCTTCGGCGGGAGGCACTCGCCGAGACTCGGAATGCACGGCGGGCAGGCAGGTCAGGCGGCGGCGGCGGCGGCGGCGACGCCGCGCCGAGCGTTTCCTTTCCTATATAATGCCGATCGCGCCGCGAGGGACTGACGTCACGTTAGGCTGCTCCTCCAATCGAGGCTCTCCGCGCCACGCGGCCGTGGGAGAGTGTACTTTGCTCGTTGCTGCACGGGACGATTACTTGCCGAGATTGTTGCCGCTCAAAGTAAACAAATTTCGCGAGTTTTCACGATTGCCTAGCTGGATTTCGAGCTTGTACTTGGGAAATTGTGCGATTTTAGAAAATTAAAATATATTGTTTAAAAATAATAGTTATTATTCGTTTTTGTTAATCATCTTTATTCAGAATTTTAAATCATTTTTTTCAGGATTCAATTGAGAGTTATGTTGACTTTTTAAGATGATTAATTACTAAATTTGTAAATGTTAACATATGTGAATAAATGAGAAGAAAATATTTTTTAATAAAAGATTATTATTAAAATAAAGTACCAAACTGTATTATTAATTTTTATTTAAAGATAGAATTAATGTAAGAGGATGAGCTGTTCATTTTTTATATCTATATTTTTTTCTACTATTAGGTATACTATTATTATAGCATTGAAAGTGTGATAATAAGTATTTTGTTAATATACTTGTATAATTACCCCCAAAAAAGTATTTATAGTACACATGCAGCATATGGTGCAATTTCATCAAATTATGCAGTCATTATGAACGTTCTAAGCGATTACCCAACTTAAATCTATGGTACATTACCATAAATTACCCCTACTGGCTGTTTTACTGGTTTATTAATAAAAGTTGCGAGCATAAAAAACGCATAATAGTAGAAAAATAAAACTAATTTCTTTGGCATTGAATTAAGTATACTATACATATGCAATTAAATAAAAGGAAATTGTTTCGCTCAAATTTTTTAATTGGGCAAAGGCAATCTTTACTACGTTCATAATGCACACAAATTAATTTACCCGATAGCTAACTGATTACTGAAGCTAACTGAAGAAAGAGTTGATATAAGTGCATGTAATACGAATGCAAGGAATGAGAAAGAGAAGAATCAGGTTCCCATTTCTTCCAAGTGTTGGGAAAAGAGAAGAGGATTCTCGAGAAAACGGATAAAGAACACCCCGCTAAACCTGCTGCGGGAATAATAATTGCTCGCGAGGAGTCCTGACGTACAGAGCGCGGCGGAGAGCCTTTTTTGCAAGTATTCATTGTTTTCTGGAATTCTGGATACTTCGTTCTCTTTTTATGATGATGATTATTTCTCATTGCTCAACTCTTCGAGAATTATTTTAACTGATTGATTACTGGTAAATTTGCAAAATCATCTTTCAGGAAAAAATGATGAAATAACAATGATTCTATAATTATTGAAATTTTGAAAAAAATGTACTAAATTACAAAAATATGTTCTTTGTGATTTTTTGTTGTTGCAATTTTTGTAAATGAAAATTCTTTTGTAATTTTGAAGAGGACTTGTGGCGCCTCCGATCGCCCCACCGAAGTTCCGTCCATCCTGCAGCAAGCGTCCTTCCCTCCTACCGACAAATTTAAGGGCATAATCCCCGTTTCGAAAGCAGACAGTAGTGGAGCGCCACCGTAAGTAAATCTTGCTTCGGTGCCAGTTCAAATCAGTTCTACTACTGGAGCAGTCAGGAGCAGTATTAGGGTGCACTGCAATTTGTTTTGGTTTTGCCTACAAGTAGAAATTTGAAGATTGTTCTCTATTTAGAGGTAGGTTTTAAATATATTTTAGATAGAACTCATTTTATTGTCAAGTAATTTCAATTTTTAATTTTTGCGCTGCACTTGAAGACATAAAATCTAAGATTAATAATACATTTCGATATTATGTTTGTCAAATACTATATAGTTATTCTTTAACGAAGAAAGCGAACTTGTCCAAGTGTCCTCAATTTTTATTTTATTACAAAGAAAACAAATTATAAATTTCATAACGAGAAATTTTTTAATAACAGCATTGCAATAAAAAAAAATTGCAATTAATTAATGTACATTAATTAATTGCAACAAGTGCGCAAAATCTTACCCTCGGGCAAGAAAATCGCTAACATTTTTAAAAAAAAAAAAAAAAAAAAAAAAAAAATGCTTTTCGGCGTCCGCATTGCATATAAGCAAGGTACCTGCAGGTAAAAAAAACATGGTTTCACATTGTTAACGCTCAGAGTACGTAACGCAGGCGTCGAAAATTAAGTTTTGCGTACTTATTGTTAGTTTAAAAGAATAACTTTTATTGAATTTCGATTTACTTATTTAATTTACAGGATAAAAAAAGCTGTGCATTATGTCGAATATATCAGAGCCTAAATTTGAGTGGAAAGATAATAGATGCTACGGAGTTGCCTCGTCTGAAGAAGGCGGTTCTTATTATGGAACAGAAAATTATCCAAATTACTATAACAAAGGTACCCGTAATATAGAGATTTTTAAAGATGCAGAAAACTTTTATAAGCACAGTTTTTATTTAAACAGGTATGTATATTTAGTTTGCTGTAATTCATTAGCATTAAGAAAAGTTATTTAATTTATATTGCTACTACTTTTTCCAGATGTTTTTACCGTTTTATCATTGGAACCGCGGGAGCAACATTGAGAAATTTAAAAAGTGAAACGCAGACAAACATTTTCATACCTAGGCCTGGTGATCATCATGATGACATTATAGGTATTAATAATTAATATTTAAAAAAAATTAATTTTAAAATAAGCGTGGCTTCTTGTATATATATCCAATTCTTTTGTTTTAGTAATAACTGGACTAACTGAAAGAGCTATTATAAATGCTAGGCGTAGAATAGATTTATTAATTAAAATTTCAAGAAATGAATTGAAATTTACTCACTTTATTAGCATTCCTGGAAACACTGACGAAATAAAAGAAAACTTCAATAAGTTTAAAGAAAATGTATTAAAAACGTGTAACGGTAAAGTAAGAGAAGAATTATTTCAGAAACCAGAAAAATTACATTTAACTCTTGTAATGCTAGTTTTATTGGATCAAGAAGATCGCTCCAAAGCCATGGAAAACTTGGAAGATTGTAAAAATAATATTATTATGTAAGTAGAAGGTAATTCATTTTTTATTGGGATGTAAATACAAAAAATAAATAATACTTTATGCAATTGTAGACCAACATTAGCAGAAGTTGGACCAATCACCATCAATTTCAAGGGTGTCGAAATTATGAATGATAATCCAAGCCAAACGAAAATTTTGTACATTCGAGCTCATGACGAAAGTGGTTGTCTTCAAAGTATATCGGACAGAATTGCTGATCATTTTATTGAAAAAGGTAAAACATGTGAACATCTTGAATTTTGTCAATATGTTATAAATATTTATTATAAAAACTATTTTTTAGGATTATCAATAAGACAATATAATTCAGTGAAATTGCACATGACTGCAATGAACACTACGTTTCTTGGAAACGAAAGATGGCAAACATTCGATGCTACTGATATTTTGAAGGTAAAAATTGTAAAATTTATTTATAATATTTATAAAATCATGAAAATAATATATTTATACATGTTTTAATAATTTTTCAGACTCATGCAGACATGTACTTTGGGACGTTAACTTTTTCATCTGTTCATATATCTTTACGGTATTCCAGTGGAATAGATGGATTTTACCAGTCAATCTCATTAATTAAATTTTAGAATTATTATTGAGATTTTACGACGCACTATATAAATAAAAATGCCCTTATGAAGAAAGATTGCAATTTAAAAATTTCAAGCAAGATGTATTATATATTCTTAAAAATTAAGAAACAAGATTGTATTATATTTATAAGATATATAAATATTATTTGTGTGAATATATTACATATGCTAATTAATTAACATTATTTAAAAGATTATATTTGTGAACTTAATCTAAGCTCAGTGTATTTTTAATAAATATATTTTTACTTAATCATCATGTTTTTTATTTGGTTACCTTAATCATACTTAAACTAAAGATTCTTCTATTACTTTTATTTATTTGTGATACTATAGAGAAATCATTTCATGAAAATGATTTTATAATGTTGCTATATTTTATATTACGAAAATAAATAAACAAATTTACATAATTTATGAAATTTTTATTGCATAAAATTATTACAAATTATATTATAAATAAATTTACCCTTGCATCGTTAGAATCACTTACACACTGAGAGAATTTTCGAGTAAAAATGACCCCCTAAATTAGGTTAATCACATCAGGACAATACGATTTTCTGAATAAAATTTACTCGAAAGTAGAGTAAAAATTACTCAGTTAGAGTAAATATTATTCTAAAAGGGGCTAAGTATTATTCAGAAAATCACATTGTTCTGCAATTAGCGTAAGTTAGGGGGTAATTTTTACTCGAAAATTCTCTGTGTAATAAAATAAATAATGTTAGTTTCCAAATGAGGAAGGAACAAATACCTTTTTCAAATTAAATACTTTTCAATAGAATTTATTGTTTTACAATTTCAATTTATTTTCTTTGATGTTGTACTCTCGAAGGGCGGAGCAAGAGTGCCCCACCCACAAATTACTGAAATTCCGTCTAAAACAATTCATTTATAGTAGATAAGCTATGAGCATTCTGGCCCATGGGCATTCTGGCCCACCTGGGCTAGACCGCCTAGCCCAGGTGGGCCAGAATGCCCATGGGCTAGAATGCTCATAGCAATGTGTGTTGGCCCAGAAATTCTTGGCCTAGAAATTTGTGGCCTAGAAATCTCACAGGGCTATGATTTAATGGTGGCGCATT
>UCOM01001653.1:0-37293 GCA_900474385.1 Ormyrus pomaceus
TCTCTCTCTCTCTCTCTCTCTCTCTCTCTCGGCGGGTCGAATCTCAAGAATTAACTTCCGCTTTTTAAATTTCGTCCGAGCCCTTTCACGCCAGCGCCCGTCCTTTTAAAACTTTCTCTTGCGGAACTTGATTGCCCGCGTTTAAAAGAGTTAATGACTTTTGTGGCCCTTAAGCTCGCCAAGATTATTGCCATTAATTTTATAAGAGAGCCGAGATCCAACTTTCGGACGTTCAATTAAAAAATGGCATTGGATTTATTAAACGAACGAGAATTCCGGGAGAGCTCGTATCTCTTTTAGCGCAGTCACGATAATTCGAATATTTCTGGTGAACCTAATTTTTGTTCTTTCGATATTATTAATCGAGAAACTTATGTTTATAGCAGCACGATAAAATCTGACTGTAAAACATCATCCAACGAAGTCAAACGATCAACTTCATCGATCTCAAAACTCAAATCGCCACGACGATCTACCGCCAAAATTCATCCGCCCGAAAATAACAACCGCCCCGGATATATCCATCTCCTCTCCCTCCATAACGCGCGGAGAAGAAGTAAAAACAGAAAAGAGAGCCGGAAAGTGCCGGGGGTTTTCGCGATTACGTATTCCAATCGTCGCGCGGGTCGGATTCGCAGGCGGACTGCCAGTCGAGCGAGAAGGTGAGTCGAGAGAGAGAGAGAGAGGGGCCGCTGCCTCGGGAAAAGAGAATAAGAGGGAGAACTCGGCCAATAAAATGGTAATTTCTGTTTGGCCAAGTTAACCATGCGAGCGAGCTGGGAAATTCGAGTCCATGCGTACTCCCTAACTCCGAAGACCAATAGCAGGCCCGCCTCGAGATGCTGCCACGGGGTTGATACGCTTTGTTATTCGAGCGTGGCGAAGAGCCGAACTATATATATTCTAGTTAACCGGCGACCTTGTCGAGATGCGCGGAATTTGTTTTGCGGCCCGAGGGACCCCGAGAGAGTTGGACGAACTTCTTTTCTTTTTTTCCGCCGAAAAACTTTTTCGATCATCCGTTTGTGTTGTCGAGTGGTTTTCCAGGCGGGTTTCTTCGTTTTGGCTGGGAGTGTTTTTTTTTTATTCGCGATTTTCCAACTTGGTTCTTGGTTTTTTACTTTGAAATCGGGCTAGGACTTTCTTTTTATAAATAATAATCTTAATAAGTGACCCTGGTCGTCAAAAAGTTATGACGCTACCCTGGTAAAAACGTTAAGCAATTTTTAACCAATTGCTATTACTTTTTGTCATTATCAAATATTTAATGTTCGCTCACGAATATTTCAGTGTAATGATATTTTATCTTTTAAAATGATTTTCGAATTGTTTTTATTTAATTAATACATAAATTTTAGCTAAAAAGCGCTCCATTTAAAATAATTTTTGAATCTGGAAATTACATTTTTAACCAACAAATAATTAGAACAATACAATAAGATAATACAATAAGTTCTAATAGTTAATTTCCCAAACAAAAGCTCCCTCTACCTTTATCCTCAAATCCACCCAAACTCAGCGGATAGAATCGAGGACGTTAACGGCAAAAATGCAACAGCGCCCGGAATCGTAGAAACACTTTAAACCATCGGGCAGGCTTAAACTCCATATCCTGTCTGGAACGAAAGAGCGTCCTCCTCCTTGGTCCTTGCACGTCTCCCCCATCGAAATCAGAGCGCGCACGCAGCCCAGGCCGGTATATCTGTCCGGTGTGCGTGTCCCCCTCCGAACACAAATACGCGCCGGTCGCGTGTCGCGTCCGTCCTCGTGGAACGGAAAATTTGCCCGGCGTGCCCAGCGTCGGCGAAGCGTCGATTAAAGCGACGACAAACCTCTCTCCCTTGCCCAGCCCCGAGTCTCGTCTATTAGGGCTTTGGCTCGATTAAACGCGAGGCTCGAAGGCAGCCGAGTGCGTTGTCTCCTCTTCCGACGCGGCCTCTCTCTGCTGCCGGCCCTTGACGCCGCCGCCGCCGCTGCTGCACGCGCGAGCAGTCGCCGAGGAAATCGCGGATTTATTAAATTTGTTTAGGGAACGCGGGGATCCCCCGGAGGGAGCTCGGGGCGGCTGCTTTTAGCGGCGCGCTGCACGCTCGGGCGTGGAAAGGAAAAGAATGAAATAAGGAAGGAGATCCTTGATAAAAGGATCCGCGAGGAGGTTTGCTTCTACGGCTGTTAATAAATATAGACTTGGGGTTTTATTAAAGAAGTTCTTTTTTAATTAAGCGGTAATAAAGTTTTACAATGTAACGGTTTGAATCGGAATAAGATTTTTAGTCGATTGTGACGTTTGGAAATCTGACGGAATTTCGAATAAGCTCAAGATTTATTAAATTATAAATTGCCCTTTTTTTCTTCAATTTAAATCAATTATAAAAATCATTAATTTAATTTGACAACGAATGAAATTAACTTGGAAAGTTTAATCTAAAGTATTACAGAAGAAAGTCAGACGCGGCGGGCAAGAAGCGCGAGCAGAGCAAACAGAGCAATTGTAAAAAGGGTCGATGCGAGAGGAAAATAGGCAGTTAGCTGCGTCTAAACTCGGCAAGGGGAAAAGATAAAAAGAGGACTTTGCCGGCGACGGAGGAGTCGGCCAATATTGCTCGATGCTTGCCTTGTCTAACCGTATTGCTCCGGCAAGAGTAAAGAGAAACGACGAAGGAGAAGAGGAAAGCCCCACGAGCGAGAGAGAGAGAGAGAGAGAGAGAGAATCGCCCGGCTGCGGGCTCCCACTCCTCAGCCAAACCAGATCAATGGAACACGACGACGAGGACGACGACGACGACGACGACTTGGGTAAGCGTGTCCCTTGTCTATAAATAACATCACTCCATTTCACTATCAAAAGCAGTCTTATTGCTCGCTCTCCCTTTTTCTACCTCTCTTGCCTCGAGAGGGAAAGAGAGGATCGTGAGCAGACCGAGTTTAGGCCGAGTTTGCAGTTCCGTTTGGGAGGTCGTTTATTAGAACGCTTTTTGTGCTAAGAGAAGTGTCGGAATTTTGTACGGCAAATATTTTTCTAGATATTTTGATTGTTTCGTGTCGTGCTTCGGTGGATTATGTATTATCGTCTCTTGGGTCAATATTGCAACTGCATTTTATACAGCAAGGAAACTAAAATAATGCACTCCTATATATTAGTAACAAATTAAACAGCTGTCGTTTAAATAAGAAAGAATCTTGTTGGCAAAACTCAAACTTTCGTATTAAAAATTAACCCGGAGAAAAAAACAGCTCATCAAGAGAATTACGCACTCTTCAGAACAAAGTTTACAATTTTATTTCATAAAACAATATTTGCCCCAGCGACATTTCGCTGCCTCGCGAAACGAAGTGCGCCTTATTTCGCGGAACGCGTTACATATATACACGCGGCATCATACATCCTCCGCAGCTCGGCGCGCAATGTCATCCGTCGGCATTTTCTCATTACAGTCGGTGTACACTCGGAAAAGAAGCTACTCTCCGCGCGGCGGCTGCGGCGGCGGCGCGTCGAACAGAAGTAGGTGGCAGCGGAGAACGAAGCTCGCGCCACGGGCCCGTATTACATTAATTAAAAGAGAAACGAGTTTTTCTCCGTCCGACGTATTTTCGCGTTAAAGACTCCCTCCTCTCGAGAGTAGCGGCGGCGGCGGCGGCGGCGGCCTTCATTTAAGTTGCCTAGTGGTAGCTAAACTACCCGCCGCCGCCCCTCAACCCGTTTAACTCGCTGCACGCGCGAACAATTTTCCACCTCTCTCCCGCATCCTTATTTTCTCCTCCTCCTCCTCCTCCTCCTCACCCCTCGCTGCCCGGCTCTGTCTTTTTGTCCCGGCCTTTGTTCCGCGCGCGGCTTTCTTTGCGCGCTTAAAAAACGGAATGACACGGTTATTTTAATGAGAATTCAGCTTGTTTGCGGCGCTGCCTCCCTTTTATCCCGGGACGCGTTTTCGCTTGATTTTCTTACGGCGTGTACAATTTTCTGATTTCGCTCCCCCTCCCCCCCCCCCTCCGCTCCCCGCGGCCGTTTCACGCTTATTTCTCCAGCCGCTGCCGTCGTCGCTGCTCCCTACGCCGAGTCGTCTAATGAACGCTTAAGTAAATATTATTTCCGCTTATGTACTCGCCAACTAAGTATGACTTTGGCTTTAATTAATAATAAGCAGGTTCTCTCTCTGTCTCTCTCTCTCTCTGTCTCTCTCCGGCGTTTCGCCAGGAGCAGTTTGCGGGCTCTCGTACTCTCTGGCAACACCTTCCGATGCGAGAGCGCACTCGCGCTTACGGAGGCTCAATGAGAGCCGGAGCGCTAATAAGGACTGCCAAGCAGTGCTCTCTCATTGGCTTTGGAAAATTAATACTTCTTTGCGCCGGCCTCGTTAATTCCTCCGATTGCTTATACTCTTTTCTTCAGCCTGCTAATAGGCGAATTATTAAGTTTCATCGCGGTCTCGAGATACTTTACTCGCGACGGATTGCAAATATTGGCATCGCACTATTCTCCTCCTTTCAAGTTTTAAAGGTAACCAGCAGAGCTCGTAAAAATCCCAATAAGAGGCGAGTAATACCGCATTAATCGCTCGACTTCCACTCGCCGGTCCGCGAAAAGCCGCGCGCGACGTCCGCTCGTCGGCGGCGTCGAGAGCTCGACTACAAAGAGAGAGAGTGAGAGAGCAGGCAGTTTTTGATGAGCGCGTTCGCGCATCCCCCGCGCTCACCTCGTCCGCCGGGGGAGAGATTTCGCAGCGCGGCTCGACGACCGGACGAAATCAGCGCGCGGAAGGGCGGGAGGCCGCGGGGGTGGAGCAAAAGGGGAATCAGAGACGGCGCAGGAGGATAAAGAGCAGGAGGCGGCGGCGGCGGCGGCAGAGGAGGAGGAGGGAAGGACCGCCAAATTAAAATCGTTACTGAGCAGTCGCCGCAAACGAGACAAAGAGAGGCGAAAATGTTTCGAAATGAGTGCCGAGCAAATACGCGCCGGGATTGTTTTTGCTACTGATTGCTCGCCCTCCCCCCTCCCCCACTCCGCGTTTCTCCCTCCCCCCTCATTCCCTCTCTTTTTTTTTTATCACTGTCGAAGTCGATTGCGAGCCGGAGCCTCTCCCCGCGGCCGCATTTGCACTTCAAAGCTCATCTATTTCCTATGAAAATCGAATATTCCGCAGCCCCGACCGGACGCGGATATATTCCCGCGTAAGCGGCGGCGGCGGCGGCCTTAAGGCCGGATTATATACGGAGAGAGAGAGGGAGAGAGCCCCGGCTGTTTAATTGAAATTTTAATTCCGATAATTGACCTCGATTAATTGGAATATCGGCGCGACTCCGCGTCGCGGGCGAGGAGGGTGGGCCGCGCGCGGCGCGACCGCCCGGGGTGGCGAGAGACTTTGCCTCCGCGTCTCCGATAATTCTTGGAAAGCCGATATTGATTGCGCGACGGAGGAGGAGAGCGAGTGCAAATTGAAAAATTCGAAGGCCGCTTCTCGCGAGACGCTTCCGACGCGCTTGGCGAACTGACGCCGAGCGGAAATTAATGAGAGATCAATCGATACCCTCCTTTTGGAATTGTTATAAAGTTTTATTGGTATAAAATTTTAAAGAAACGGTAAAAATTAGATAATTTATTTCTTTTACCGCCGAAAGCAATAGCCGAAACGTTCGAGGAAACAATCTCGCTCGGCCAGCAGCCGGAAATAAACGAAGGGGTTACTCCGCACATTCCTCGCTAATGTATCTGGCCGAAAGGATGATCAAGACGAGTCAAAGCCACACTCGCAAAGGGCCGCGCCGCCAAATGGAAAGGGTGCTGTCGAGAACGGTGGAGAGAGAGAGAGAGAGACAGAGAGCTGGTCGTCGGGGCAATATTTCGTTTCCTGCCTCGTGCGGCTCGCGCTATTTGATTTCACGCAGTACGCATCCTCGGACGAACGGAGAAGGGGGAAGAGGGAGAGGGAGCGGTATTCCGCGAACGTTAATTATCACTGACCACCCACGGCCCCATTACATTCCAATCGAGCCCTTAATCAACGCACGATTGGTGCGCTAATTGATTGCTACTGCCGTAATTATAACAGTGCACTGCGCCGCCCAGCGATATCGCCACGAACCCGTTTCTCCCTCTCTGGCTCTCTCTCTCCCTTGCTCTCGTCAATGTAGTGCGTGTCTCTCTGATGCTGCTGGCCGGTGCTCGGACGGGAAATCAAGGTGAGATGGAATTTAGGTTTGCACGCAGACGTGTACGATTAATGGGCAATTTTGCAGATTGGTGTTTTTTTTTTTGGGGATTTGCCTAAAAATTGCCTCGGTAGCGAATGTTTCAGTTATGGCAAAATTCCGCTACATATTTCAGTTAATTTTTTGATTTTTAATCGTCAAGTGAATAATTTTACTAACTCTATTTCTTACCATAAAATGATTAAAGATCAAAGTTAACAATTTTAATACATTAAAAGCAAATTTGAAACATAATAAATTAAATTTTTAAAATTAAGTTATGTGTTCTTATTAAAGGTCATTATTATATGTTAATGTTAATTTAATATTTATTATATTAACATAATTTATTTATATGAATAATAAATAATACAACTTACAATATTCCAAGTAAGGGTGGCTGCCAAGGATGAAAGGTTGGTGCTGCCGCGCGACGGTGGAATCCAAAAGCTCTGCTAGGGGTTGGCAGTTGTTCTACCGGTAAACTGCAGTTCCGTTACCATCTAAAGCTCACTCGAACTAGCTACCTTTTCGACTAAGACGTTCCAACTTTCTTTTAAATCGATAAATTGATTTAAAAACTCGTGCGTAATTTTACAAAAACTACAAAGATAGCGTTGTTTTTAACGGAACTTGTCGGCTGAAAATGAAATACATCAAAAAAAGTTTGCCATTTCCTTTTTTTAATGCTGCAACTTGATTATAATTCTTTTAAAAAGATTTTTAATGACCTTAATACTATTATCGATCCATGTAAAGTAAATGCATTGTAGCAATACAATCGTATTCGCGGAAATGCAATTATGTTCCTCTTTTAAACTCGCAAAACGAAACCCCCCCCCAGCAAACATGTAAATAACGCAAGTCATAACAGTCGCGAGCGATTTCCGCAAGTTACACATAAACGGCGCTGCAAATTTAAGGGGAAAAATATATACTCGGCGAGAGTCTCTCGCAGACGCGGCGGGGCGCAACGAAGGGCGGCCAGGAAAATTGAATGTCGCGCAATCTGTAAATCAAAGTGTAATTCGAATTTATCCAACGTATTTGCATACGAGTCCCTCTCGTCGCGAAAGCACTTGCGCGCGCGCGCGCGCGGCCCTCGAACTTTTTAATGGAAGATTACACGGTTTTGCCGGGGCAAAGAGCCCCGGCGTAATCGAATCTGGTCTCGACTCTATTGTCTATTGCGCCGGTCATAGGGAAGCGATGCATATTCAAAATTTAGCCGCGAGCGCTGCCCAAAGTCCTTCTTTCGCCTCGCCTCTCTCATCTTTCGCGTACATCACACACGCGCGCGTGCGACGCGTCCACCTTTTGCCCAAACTCCCGTCGTTCTCCGGAGCGAGGAGGTCGCCCCGCCGCCGCGTTTAATTATTGTTTATCCTGAAATATTCGCTTAGCACTGTTACGACGCTTTTCTTTCTTTCGCTTGGGAAGGGGGGCAGTGCTTAGAAAGGCTTTGATTGTTGGTGGATTCAAAGTGGATTACGAGGGGATCGAAAATAAGAGAGACTTTTATTGCAGGCAAATGAAATTGAGTTTTGATGGGTTTCAAATTCATGAATAAATATCAGTTTTCGTGTTTATAATATGCTTTTTAAAGCTATTTTGATCTTTCTTAAATTTAAAACATGCAAATGGCATTTGATTTCGTTTCAAAAATAAAAAACAATCTAAATTATTAAAATTCAGCACTATTCGCCAGTAAATTTATGCCCATAACACGAACGAAAGGAATGCTCTTCCCTAAAAATATTTGCCTCAATTGCACTTAATACGTCCCGAAGCACCAAATAAAAGTAATTGCCTCGGCCAACGCGCAACGCAAGAACTTCAGCTCCCTTTGCCCGATAACACGAGTATTTTCCCTTTGACTTTTCGCGCGAATCTCCCGCCGAGCCATCCGGGACCCGCGTGTCGCATATGCCTGAGCTCGTTTCGTTTTTATCCTCGCCGCTCCGCTCTCTTGTCCGCTCTCGGCGTCCGTCTCTCCCTCTCTCGGAGAGAGAGCCCGCTGCACTCCGCGTTTTAAACCCCTCGGTGTATGTCCGAGGTTATGAATTTTAATAGCTTTATACGAGCGAGCTGCTGCTGCCGCCGCCGCCGCCGCCGCCGGCCGAGTTTCGGTGCGAGGGAAAAATGGCGCGGACGAGTTTTTCGCCCCGGCGACAAATTGCCGATGGATTCGATTAGCGCGAGAGAAATTTGTCGCGGCTTGCAAAAAGCGAGAGAGAGAGAGAGAGAGAGAGCGCGGGGCTTTCAAAGGAGAAAATGAACGTTAAATAACAATTGCGACAACGAGATTAGGGACCGAGCGAGAGGGAGAGAGAGAGAGAGGCGGGGTGTGACGCGAAGCGTAGCGACTGGGATGCCAGTGGAGATTTTTCGATCTACGTCGAGTTCATAGCTATCGGCGTTTACTTTGAGAAATCTAGTCTAATGGACTTCATAGAAATATAAAGGTATAAAGGTTTTTTCAGCTTTCAGAGAGATGGAGGTTGTCATATAGCTTTTTTCAAATTTGTCGAATCAACTACATTTCTCTGTCAAAGTTCGTAATTGTATAATTAATATTATTGTTGCGCTTTTTCAAGAGGATCCGAACCACAATTTCGTAATGCTTTCACCTAACTATCGAACTATTTTTCTATCGTTTGCTTTATCAAAGTGTTCACTAAAAGATATCGGAATAAAGTAAATAAAATTAAAGAGACATTTATCGAAACGCCTATTTGCCATTTGGGATTAGAACCAAGATAATCAAGAAGAGGTAGTCGGGAATGACGTGACGGCACACTCGAAACATTTAAGCGAATGCTCCTTGAGGTTCGCTCGGGTAACCGCCGAGCTGGCAACTTCGGTGGAATCGAACTTGGTATCGAGCTTCTGCGCAAACCGCAGTCTCGACTCTTCCACCATAATCCACTATGCCGTCGACAGTCGCCGAATAAACAGTCGCGATGCAGATTAATGCGGGCATTTATTGCTTTGCGATGCTTTTTTAATGCGGGGAAAATCAGTTGATTTCAGCTTGTCGTTTGAAGGAAATTAGTAGGCAGTTGCTGCGTAGTTTATAGAGATCAAAACGTTTTCACTTTCAATCAGTTTTTAGGATTAAAAAGGCATAAATCAATTTGTTTATTTATTTAAAATTATTATTACTAATACTTTCATTTACACAAATTACTTGCAAACCGCATTGATCATTCGGTCAATTGCACCCCGAGTTCAACAGAATCAAACGGCAATATTCTAAAGCGCTTAAACCTTTTCATGCAAAATTTATGTATTCATTCATATAAAATATATAAACCACACGGCGCGCTCATTATATCCTACAATCATCCAGCTCCCCCATTGACTTTCGAAAAAGGTTCCGGGCCTCATTCATCCCGACCTCCGAGCGAAAACGTCGTTCCGTGAAAGAAAAAAGGAAAGAAAGAAAGAGAAAAAAAAAGAGAATTTCGGGTAAAAACCGCGACGGGGCCGGATTAAAGGTCGCTCTGCGCGCCCGATGCCCATTCGTTAAAGTCGCGAGGTTCGCCGCGCGAACAAACGGTTTAAATCGTTACCGAGAGCGATTGAAAGCGCTGATTTTGACTCGATTCCCCCCGGTAATACAGCGACAATGGCCCGGCAGCGACGGCCTCATCAAGTGACATCATCACGAACAAAACTCGCGCTCCGTCGCCGCCGCGGCCTCCCCCCCCGCATTTTACATGCAAATTTCGAGCGCGCGGAGGAGGGACCGCGCGTTTTTTTTTTTTATGCGCCGAAGCTTTCGCACGCGTATCGGGGCCGCAAATTGCATTTTTCATTTCGACATTTTTTTTCGACGGTTATGAAATTATTATAACGGTCACTTGTTTTTTCCGCGGCGCAATCTCGTTTCCGCGCGGCGCTCTCGCCGCTTTTTTAAAAACTTTTCGGCCGACTACGCGGAGTTTTATAGCGCCGCCGAGAGCGCGGCGCGCCAATCTGGGGTCTTTATTCAGATTAATGATGTAGTTAATGGGATTTCGGCTGGCGTTATAGTGGCGCCGCGCGCATTCGAATGCGTAATTCAATCGTTTTCAATCATCGTTAGAAAAGCGTTTGCGCCGCGCGATTCGAAAAGTTTGCCGCTCGGAAAAACTGCATAATGTTGAAATAAATTTAGCGCAAAGTTTCAGTTTTAAATTTTGAGGCATTGTCAGAATACGTTTTTTGGTTTATGAAAATGTTATTACGATTAGTCTAGATTATATAAATACTAAATGAATGGTAAAGACACTGTTCATAAGCAGATCAAACGGTTTATCAAGTACATTCATTCGCGACGTGAAACAAGCCGGAACTTTATATAATTTATTTCAAAAAGGTATATAGAATCCCTTCGCGAAATTAGCATCAATGAAAATTGCATAAAAATATCTCATTTTACCAATTTTTCGTTTACCCAACAAAACTTTAACCGACGAGTCTCCCGTTTCACGGAACCACTCAAGAAGTATAAGCCCTTAATCATAAACCACGATTGTCGGCCGCGATTCCGAAGCGCCGGGCGAACATCGAGCCGCGCGGCAAAACATTCGTAATTCGCTTGCATTTTGACCGGCGCAACTTTGTTAGCGCATTATATGAAACTCATTAATTCTCGCATTCAGTGCCGCTGCGCGCTCGCTGTAATCCGGCCGTAACTGCGGCACCGCGTAATCCCCTTTTTTTTCTTGCACAAAAATGATCAAAGCAAAACAAGCGGAAAATCAACGTTACATTGGCGCTTTAAACAACATTGGCGAATTCGCGAAATCAATTGCCGATGGTTCGAGCGAGAGAGAGAGAGAGAGAGAGAGATAACGGGCAAAGAAACGCGAATTACTCTAATGGTGAGAGAAAAATAAATGTCAATTTCCGCTGCAGTTTTCAATAAAACGCTTTCACGAGCGGAAAAAATCGCCTTTTTCGAGATTTAATAAATGAAAATTTTCCCTTTAATGGATTGCAATTTATTTCCATTTATCTTTCAATAGGGACGCTATTTTTTCAATAATTTTCGGTAATTTGTATTTTAATACAGCCATGGCAAAAAGCAAATGTAATAATAAGCAGATTACGCGAAATTGATGAAAAACTGTTTCTATTACAGGAAAAAAACTCGAAAAAATTCATAAATTCGTTAATCAATTAACGCAGAAAAGCGTACAAATTAACTCAAAAACCGAGCCCCGACCGAGATCTCCTCAGTCCCGCTCTTTGTATACGAAAACCCCTCGAGATTGAAACGGGATTACTCGGCCGCACAAACGCGCGCGAGAAAAAGCGAGAGAGAGAGAGAGAGAGAGACGCCGCGGCTGTCGCGATAATAAAGATGTCCCAGGGATGTCCCCGGGCCCATTACCGAGGCGTCATTGTGTGTTTACGGAAAAACTCCGGGGGTGGCGGGCCGGCTAAGCGGCAGGTCCCTTTGCGACGTAACGAAGCCGGGGGGGATATTCTCTTCTTTTTTTTTTCTTCGAGTACCTGCGTTCCTCCCGCGCTTTGGGAACCTCTTTCCCCTTGACACCTTGAACGGTGTTAGTTCTGACGCCTATAGAGCGTCAACCGATATATCCCAGAAAGCAGCGCCGCCGCCGTCGCCGACGTCTTGGAAGAGAGCGAGAGAAGAAAGTGGGATGTCGGGGCGCGGCGCGTTTCGCAAATTCGGTTCATTTGCCGCATTGTCCGCGGCTTAGCGCCCGAGCACAGAAGGGAGAGAGCGCTCTTCAGAGGGGGGGTGCAGAAGAGAGGCAGAAATCAGGCAAAGACGCTTGAAGTTTACCGGCACAAGTGTCGCGCCGCCACCGACGCCATTCAGGCTAATGTGCGTGAAGATACTCGATTTTCCTGCTCTCGGGAATCGAGACCGAGGCTCGCCCCTCCCGTCGCTTCCTCATACCCGGCTCCGCTTTTCAAAGAAATACCTGGGATTTTACGTTATTTTTTTTTTTTTTTTTTATGTCCGAGCGACATCGCGAGGTGTTAATTGGCGGAGGATCGTTTAATTTGAAAATAAGGTTGAGATTGTAGCGCCAGACTGTAAATACAGGTTTACAAGTCGCGATTTATTCGGTAGAAATTTTTCTCCATTAGAACAAGCATACTTGCGGTCGACATTATTATAATCTCATTCCTCCCTGCTTTACAGAATAAATCCTCGGCGAAGGTCTCTTAAAATATATTTATTACACGTTTTATCACCGCAAAAGGGAAACATCAAACGAATAAAAGTAATAAACGCCAATATATCTCCCGCCTAAACCCATTAGAGAAAAAACTCGAGCCCGCAGGAAGCCGGGGACCAAGCAGCGAAAACAAACAGAGAGAGAGAGAGAGAGAGAGACCGCAGCGCAGCTCTTTCCCCGTATATATAGGAAAACGAAATATCTCGAATCGGCGAAAAACAAATTGACAATCCAGAGAGATCGCACGAAATTGGCCCTCCCCCTCCTTCCAGCGGCGCTCTAACCCCCCCGGAATCGCCCGCGGAGTTAATATACGGGACGGAATCTACGACACTCGGCGCGCAATAATTAAATCAAATTCTGCGACCGAACGGGCAGCTCCCGCGGGGGAGGGGGGCGATCGCGTATTAGGCAGAGCGGCCAATAGAACTGTCTCCGCCGCTGCATTATTCCGACTAGGAGCAAACAGCGGCGCGCACAGAGAGAGAGAGAGAGAGAGCAACTTTTCCCATGCCTCGTTGACAGGGGTGGTTCTCACAGAGCTGCTGCTGCTGCTGCCGCTCGCTGCCGGCAGCGCCGATTACCGGATCCACGTGCCGATTCTTCCCGCGGAGGCCTCGTCGTCGCTGTCCAAACACATTGCTCACTTGGACAATCGCGACGTTTAGGGGCTCGATGCTAGTTTTCGGGCCGCGTGTTTACACGGGCGAGCGCCGGGATGACGAGGTCGACGAGCGATTTTCGGCAAGCTGCTTTGCGGGGGTGGCTGCGGTCTCTCTCTCCTCTGCGAAAGATGTCGGACGGATAGGGAGGACGGCTTCGGGGTTTCGGTAGTTTTTACGGATGTAGATTGCGGGATCTTGGAAATTTGGGGACTCGAGATGGAGGGGCTGTGAAAAGGAAACCTGGGGATTTGGTTTTAGACTTGGTGTTTCTGTTGTTTTTTCGTGTATTTTAATTTTTGGTTAAAGTGAAAGGTGAATTTGTTTTGTATATCTAATTGATTATTAATTATATTCCATGAAATTATTGCAATTCCACTCAAATAATAATATTCTATTCACGACAGTCCGCAATAATCATTGTTTGATATTTAATTAGAAATTAATAATTCATATTTTTGATAATTATTGCTTCAATAAATATTTGATCGATTCAATTATGAATTTAATCTCTTCTACAAGTATAATATTTCGCTACAACAATTAATTTTCGGGAACATTAACTAGTCGCTAAATTCATCGAATTTCGCGAATTAGCTTATTAATAACGATAATTATGTTTTGATGTAACGTAGAAACTGTATAAATTACTCGATAAAGGACGATGATGAGGAAACGTTCATCGCTCATAATTCTACAGCCACATGACTTTGAGATTATTAAAGCTTGTTCATCACATACAATACACGAAGAATGTTAAAATAACAAACGAATCCTCTCAGAACCTCTTCAAAAAACTTCGAAAAACCCATCTGTCGCGAATCAAAATTCAAGGACCAACACTCTCATCTCGGAAAAAGCGCCTAATACGAAGCCCCTCCGATCCTGAGCTCGCGAGTTTGATCGAGCTCAAAAATCCCTCTCGAAAGTGACGTGCGCGAGCGCGACAAACGGGCGGCCTCGTAATTCCATTCCGGCTCGCTCGCTCCGGGAATTTGCTTAATTCGCCGGCGATAAACTCATCCGCGTCTTATTTGGCTTTCGGGGCAGGCAGCGGACTATGTGCGCGAGCGGGGCCGCCCCCACCCCCCGCTGCCCCGAGAGCGGAGCGTGGAAAATGGGAAACGTCGGCCATAAACAAGGGTCGCGCATGCGATATTAGGGGCATTAAGTCGCCATAAAGAGCGTATTAGGCCGCTCTCCCTCTCTCTCTCTCTCTCGCTCTGCCCTCGAGGGGCAGTTTAGCGCTTAATTGTCCCGGGCCGCTCGTATCAAAGGTTTCGATTTCTGCTCGGCTCGCTACCCGCCCGGCCGAAAACGCAGCGCGCTTTCATGTGCAGCTCGCCTTCTCTCTCTCTCTCTCTCTCGTTTTTTTACCTGCGCGCAGTAACGCCAGGAGGGGGAGCTTGCCTGCCTGTCTACTCGCCCGGCAAATGGACCGGGCACTGCTTTTTGCTGCGCGGAAAGCTTATCAAAGAGCGCGACTGTCAATTAGGCGGAGAGCGGCCCCCATAAACAGGTTGTCGCAGCTGGCGGACCTGGAGATTAGAGGCGGACGCTGCCTTTTTCATCGAGCTCTCTCCGCCACTTAACGTGCAAATTTTCAGACGTTTTCGGATTAGGGAGAGAGAGAGAGAGCCGATATCGCGTCAGCTCGTTTATGCGATATACACATGCGCCTCGGGGAATTTCATTTTTCGAAAATTTAATCGACGACGAGTGAGCGGCCTTGATTGCGTTGTTGAAAGAGGATTTTTTAAAGGCTTTCATCTGTATAATGACATCTTTTTAAAATCTGCTTTTTAGGGCTTAATGTTCTTTCAATATGTTAATGTTAATAGTCCGTCAACAACGCGTTTTTTTACACGTTGCTATAAAATGTTCTAAATTATATGGTACACAGTTGTTTGACAATTGCCCAACTAAATTTTCATTCGCTCTTAAACTGGCAGTAAAAATTCAAAACTTTCATTTACTTCGCAAAAAAAAAGCATCCTTCAAAGCTCCGCGCAAAAATCCAATATATCCGCGAGTCGACCGTCCTCGCTCGAAATGAAATCTAACCTCCAGAACAAATTCGGCAAATCCCGCTCCATAAAGAGCCCGGCGCGCGCCCGCCGCGACTCTCGACGGGGAATCAAAGCGCGCAATTCGCGCCCAGTCAAAATGAAGCGCCTCTCTCTCTCTCTCTCGTCGCGCGCAATTTCATCTTTTTTCGGATCACTTGGCCCCGGATTAAGGCAATATATTCCCCGTACACAAACAAGAGAGAGAGAGAGAGCCTCGCCTCGAATCTGCTTCGAGGCCCGCGGTGCCCTCTTAGAAGCGCATTTCGCGCTCGTAATTTAACTGGGCGACGATAATCCCGCCGCCGCGCGGCCAAAGCCCCGGAGTTTCCAATAAAAAACACACTCGAGGAGGGCGGCCTCCCGATGAATGCTACCAATAATCCCCCCCGAGCCCGTCGAGTGTACGTAAGTAAAAGAGTGGCGCGCGGCATAAGGCGAAAGTAAGTAAAAGAGGCAAAGCGAATGCGCTCCTATAACTTCCATCTCTCGCTCCGACGTTATAACCCCGCGATGTTTGACGAATGCTGAACAATTATTGGGGAGTAAGTACGAACTCCCTTATACCCGCCTCCCTCCCTCTCTCTCTCTCACTCGGTCTTTCTCTCATCTTGGGCTTCTCTCTCTCTCTCTCTCTCTCTCTCTCTCTCGCGGCGCACCGAAACGCATAAGAGGGAGGAACAGACGGAATACCCAAGTTGCTATTGAACCGATTTTGAGCAAATATCACTTGAAGCAGGTCTCGGGAGCGAGGGAGAAGGCTGTACCATTACTGCGCGAGCAAAGAGAGAGGGGTAGAGGGGGTTGCGGGGGAGAGGGGGGTGGGAGGCAAGAGAAAGAGAAGGCTCACACACAAGCCCTTTGGCAAATTTCATAACCGAACTTGTCGTATTTGCCGAGATTATTTCAATATATTCGACTCAACCTGGCAAATCTGTTTGCGAGCTAGTGTATGCGTGAATGGAACTTGCCGAGAGGGTGTAAGGAACGGGGGAGGGAGAGAGGGAGAGAGAGAGAGAGAGAGAGAGAGAGGTTTTCGGCTGCCGTCGCTGCCGCCGCTGCGCTAAAGCACGGAGGACGAGGCGGGAGGGACGGCAGAGGGAGAAACGACTAACACGTAGCTCGCCAAAGTGTATTTACATCTCTGGGGGCTACGCGAGGCCGAGGATCGACTATAGGTGGCACGGTGGCCCTGTACGCGCGGAATATCATATACGGCGCCGGCAATTTGCCGAGATACGAGGCAAATACGAGATGCGCGCGACGGATTTTCGGACGAGGGGCAAAAATTACGGCTTCGGCCAATTGCCGCCGTCGCCGCGCGCGAGACGAGAGCCCGTCGAGAGCTCCGGTCTCGGGCTGCGATTACCGCGGCGGCTTTTAAAGCGAGAAACTTTGCGAAATGACCGACGCGAGCGCCGCTCGTCGTTCGCTCTTCGGGGCGTATTTTTTTATTAAAATTCCGCGCGACAAGTGCTAATTTGAGACGACGAATCGCTCGAACGAAACCCCCGGAGATTTCCGCGTCGATGCATTTTTCTTTTTTAAAGTTTTTAAAAAATCACTCGTCGACTTGGCGCGTTAATAAAAAAATCTTCATAAAATTTACATCCGCGTTTCAAAGTACCCCGCCGAATAAGAGCAAAAGCAACGTGTTTGTCTGAGAAGCAGGTAAAATTTAACCGAAACCTCATTAACCGTCCCAGAAACGTTCTTTATTACTAAGCCGGAACCAAATTAAATCGGCGTTATTACCGTAATAACGCGTGTACCAGCCGTAATCCAGATTTAGAAACATCCAATCATTACCCGATTATCCCTCTCTCTCTCGGGGCTTAGAACGTGTGAATCCCCCCGAAAATGCTAATCGGGCCCGTTATTAGCAACTATTCCAAGGCATTTTCAATTAATATCAATTGACGAGTACTTAATATAAACGCACGCGCGCGCCGACGGCGAAATTGATTTAGAGGCAAGTGCGCCATAATCCTAATATTAAATCTCGGTCCGCGGCGGAGTCCTCCATAAATACACATGCCGGGGACGAATTAAGTCGCCGAGAGCCGACTCTGGTCTAAATTTTCATTAGCCAAACTGAATTATTTCCCAAATAAATGCGGCCATTATCAGCCGCGTCGTCGGCGTCATATTTACGCAGCCTCCGCGTCGGCGGCGACATTCGGCTCAATTACCCGCCTAAGTAACGAATGTGCGCGCGTACGTGCGAAATGAGAGCGGGCCCAAGTCGCCGGGGGTACGATGCGTTAAAGCGCGCCTAATTAAATAAAAGGAAAGGGAAATCAGGGAGAGAGAGAGGTGGCACGTGGCGTCACGTGCGCCGATCTGTCCTAATGCGACGCCATTATTAGTCCGATGGGGTGTCCGATGGGCCGGGAGCATCGGGAGCAGCGGCCAAATCAATTGAATAACAATGCGGCTCGTTAATATCATCCCTGCGCCCTCTCTTCCGCCCTCGTCCTCCTTTAATGCCTCGGCGTACGTATATAAGTGAGCGACTCGCATGCGGATTCGACGCGCGCGGCAACGACGGCTCGGATATGGGCGAGCGGAGCGCTCCGAGAGAGAGAGAGAGAGAGGGAGCGGGGGTGTAATTGACTTGAAAAAGTCGCCGCGCGCAAGACCATTCACTCGGCCTTTATCAATTTCAATGAGTCGAATTCTATTGGCATTGTGCGTACACGCTGGAGATGAGCAATTTAGAAATTATCGCTTTCCGCTCGGCGATCTCCTTTGTTTCTAACTTTTTGTCCGCTGGTTTTTGCTGTTTGGCTGGAGGGGGTTCGAGGAAATTTGACAATTGACGATTGTTAGTAGTCGAGTGGAATTAGAATAATTGGAAATGTACTGTTTGTTTCATACTTGACGTCAGCTTTTTTAATCGGAAATAAATACTTGAGGAAAATCTATAGATTCATATATTTTTTATCTTCCCTCTGTTTGAATGTCTACTGATAGTTCAATGGCAGGTGTCAACATCTGGCGGAACGTTCACAGTCGATGATTTTATTCAAACTACGTTATTCTTTATCCCTACAAAAATGTTAGTAAAAGGATTAGTTCTACATTTTACATATTTGTAAAGGATAAATACAGCAAATACATTAGGTAAGTCGAAATTTGATTTTCTCTCGAAAATATACTTAAACCTTTTCTTCATCCTATACCATTAAATATATTTACGTGCCCTTTTTTTATTACCACCACGAAAAGCGAAAAAAACGAAGCAATAAACGAATCTCAAAATTAAATCTCCCGCCCGCACAATCCTCAGAAATCAGCGCAATTGCATGCCACAAGTGCATCCAATCCGTCGGCTTAGCGTCGGAGTCGCAAAAAGGCCACCTCCCCCCTCCCCTAAACCCCGCGCAGAATTCAAGAATCGCAATCAGCGGAACGACGACGGCGGATCTTGGAGTGCGCGAGTGCACGAGATCCGCGACACAAGGCCCCCCGCGCGCACACATCGCCGACGACAAGACCGCGAGCAATTAAAGACTCGACTCGACTTAATCCGCTCGTAATAACGTGTCAGACGCGGCTGATGAGCAGCGCGACGTGCGCAGCAAAAAAAAAGGGGGGAGGCTGGAGAGAGAGAGAGGGATGCTTAAGGAGAGAGAGGCCGGCTCCATTGTTTCATTCGATTTGCAGCGGCTGAGGAGGAGCGAGGAGGAGGATGTTGATGAGGGGATGATAAATTGAAAGGGTGAGAATTAGGCGGAGGAAGCGAGGCGAAGAGCTAAACGAGAGAAGATTAGAGGCAATGAACGAGTATTGCGCCGTAATTGATGTATTCATTTTATTGCGGCTGGATTTACTGCGAGTCGGGGTTGAATCGCGGCGAATTGCTTAATTCTGATTGGGTACTTTAAGTTTGTTGTAGACTTGATTTTTTTTTATGAATTCACTGTAATAAATGATGTTGAATGGCTTTAAACTGGTAAAACACGACTGTTATGTATTTGTTTAAACGTTTCTAAAAAAAAAGTAAGAGCTTTATTATAAAAAAGCAGAAATCTCAAGCATTAGAAGCAAGTGAGAAAATTCAAAAATCCGCAGAAAAAGGGCAAAGAGGCAAGCGTAAAAATCTATAACCGACTGATAGAGTTAATAAAGAAGATGGGAGAGCAAAGGAGGAGGGGGTTGCAGATGAAAAAGTGAGACTTGGTGAGAAATATAGAAAGCGCGGCCGAGAGAGCGAATGAGGCAGAAATGACGTGGCGGGTGAGAGAAAGACAATAAGAGCCGAGAGGCAAAAAAGGAGCCGAGCGAGAGAGAGAGAGAGAGAAGCTGCAATTTACAGGAGAATGAAAAGTTAAGCTCGGCAAGGGTGGCAGCGGCCAGACAATGGCTCCGGCTGCCTCGAAAATCTCTCCGGCAAACAGCGCGCCGCAGCCCCGAGAGCCCGGCTCAAAACCGTAATTGAGATATTGAGATCTGATTAAGATGAAATCAATAACCCGCGCGGCGGCGGGGAGAAATCGCGCCGGATCCGCTGCATCTTATCTCGTCCCAGTTGCCGAAGCTCTCTCTCCCCCCAACCCCTCTTCGATAATGTTGCATACGTGGCCGCGGCTTACACGTGTTCTTTCTCTCTCTCCGTCTCTCTCCTGGCTTTTATTCCGCCCCCTTTTGTTGCCCGAGTTTTTCAGGATATTGCTCGAGCCGATAGCGGGGTAATATCATTTTTTTAAATTCGATTTTTATTAACCGAGACTGTGTTGCGTCGCGGCTGTGGACACTTGGTATTACGGGGAACGGCTAAGCAGGAATCTTCCTAATTTGGGGATCGATGTTCGATGGAGCTCTGACGAGGTTATTGGAACTGAAAAATTTCCTTGTCAACTAGGTAAGAAGGTAACTTTCAATCGGTCTAAGGAGACCTTGAAATTATAATCATAAAGCATTATCGAAAATCTCTTCCTAATTTACCCTATATTTCTAAATTCATCAAAGCACCGCCTACTTCCTTAAAAATCACCGTCCCTAAACGCAGGTCCCCATCCTCGACTGATCGTCCCGCCATTTCCTCCGACAATCCAGCGAAAAACTCGAAATCCACCAGATGAGCCAGAAAAACCCATTACCCGGATTAAGCCCACAAGGGCGTGGAACGCGGCCTCCTCTCTCTCTCCGTCGTATCCTCTCGAGCGGCATAAAGGCCCCGGCACTCGAAAAATGTAATATATATATCGAACCCTTGCCACCGCGGAAGAAGCCGCCTTAAAAGCCAAGCGCCCAGCAGGACGGCAGGCTAATGAAGGCAGCGAGAGAGAGAAAAATATTGTGCCCTTCCGCTCGTCGGTCCGCTTGATTTCCGCAGTCCCCGGTCGCTTGCGCGCGTCTTTGTCGGCGTCTTGTCCGCGCGCGGACACTCGAGGAGCCATCGGCTCGGTTTGCTGCGCAAACACAGTGAGGTGTCGCGCGCGGTGGACTGCCGTCGGTGAACGAGTGGGCCGCTGCTACCGCGCGGTGCGTGAGCTCTCCTCCTCTCTTCTTACAAAGCGCGCGCGCGCGCACGCACTTCTGTGGCCAAAACACGCGCGCCCGGCACAATGAGCCCTCGCATCTGCCGGCGCCGCGGGAGGTTGCGAAACCCATTCACCGCAAGAAAATGTATCCGGCCGGCTCTCGCTCTAAGGATCCTTTTAAATCTATATATTTATTTCTCCCCTCCGGGGGTTGGATGCACGACGATCGGCCGGCGGTGTAGCGCGATTTTTTTTTCTTCTCGATTGTCGTCGTCGGTCGCTTTTTTTGTCGGTCGGGGGAGCCGCCGCTTGTACTCTCTCGGTAATTGTAGGTGTATGGATCGCGAGGCGGATTTGATGGGCCGCTCGTTAGCCCCGATAAAGGCTGGCTGACCCATTGTGCTCCGCGGCCGGAGTTTGATGAGACGCCGAAAACACTTTGCGAGTAATTAGAAATTTCGTGGCGTCACTTTGAGGGACAGATGTTGCGCCGTTGTGTCAGTTGCCCTCGCCTTGCATTAGGAAATTTGTGTCGACGATGTCAAAGGGAGAAGTAGTCGTTAGCGAGGTTTTTTACTTTTGTGAAAGGATTGCCTTCGTCGTGGCTGTATTGAACAACTTTAAAAAGGCTTTATGAATTATGAAAAATTACTAGTTAGTGAGAACTTTGTATAATATTTCTTTATTTATACTTTATTAGAACCGCGTATAAAACTGAAATTGGAACATAAATTAGTGCGCGCGCTCATAAAAACGTTTCTCACAACGATTAGTCTCATTTCCCCGAGACATACGAAACCGCAAGAGCCCACCGCACCTCCCTCCCCGTCCTTAGCCGCAACCTTCGCACGTTCCCGATCCGCCGGTTCCTTCTCTTTTCCCGCGTCGGCTCGCTCCCGGCATTCATCGCGGATAGGCTCGTTAGCCCGAGTTAGGTGATACCATTAGCGCCGAGGAGCCGTCCAATCGGGGGCTGGAGCCGCTCTCAAAGCCTCGCCCCGATACATCGCTTAGCGGCCCTCCGCCGGGCTGCTGCTGCTGCTGCTGCTGCTGCTTCCCTCCCTCGGTCTCTCTCTCTCTCTCTCGCTTTTTTTCGCGCCGCATTGATTTCGCCCCCGCTTTTTTCCTCTCGCGCGCCACTCCTCCCACTTTCCGGCGCTACTGCCGCCGCCGCCGCCGCCGGGATGTGTACAGGGACGCGTGTGCGAGAGCGTCGTGTTTTTCGGGGGGCCGGTGGATATACATTTTTCTTTTTTTTTTTGCTTCGACGAGAGCTTTGCAGCGCGCGCGCGCGCCAGCGGACCAGCCGGGCATTGTGCCGAAAAACGGTAATCCGCGCCCCGGAGTTTCGCCAGGATTTTCGGGGGAGGGTAAGGACCGCTTTGCTTTTCTGCCGCGGAATGTTTCGAGGAATTCGAGTGAATGCACACGGCTCTGCTTCTTCATTTGCGATTGGTTACTTTTCGACGACGAATGAAAACTCTGGCTGAAAGTGTTTCGAAGTTGTCGTTGTATGTTTGTAATTTATTGGAAAATTGATGCATATCGTGGAGCTTTTGTTTTTAAATTGAAAGTTCTAAGTATCTAAGTGGATTTTAAATTTTCCTGTTAATCTGCAAAAAGTTGGTAGCCATGAAACTTTATTTATTTACTCTTCGCATTAGACTGCCAACACAAACTAAAGTGGTACTACAAAGATTTACTTACTTTCTTAAAAGTTTAAACTGATTACGTACTTTTTTTTTACAGAAATTTTTAATTACCGTTATTCTTCTTATTGTTGCGATATGAATTTATGCAAGAAAAAATATAATCCGCGTCTTTTTTCGATAATTAAATTAATAGATTATCTTTTTTTTACAAACTAACACAAAAATTTCATACATTTTTCTACTTTTCAAAGAAAGTCTTTAGCGTATTTAAACTAAACGAAAAAGAAACAATTTTCCCAGAGGACACGATTGAAACCCACAGCTCCGGCTCCAAAGGTAAACGACGATCGCAGGCATTACTTATCCCTTATTTAGCGCCACGTCCCAACAATAAAGCAGCCCGATGAATAATTCAGTGTTCTCCTCGCGCGACGACTCTCCCTCCTCCTCGTCCCTCCGCTCGTCTAAAAATGTCCCTCCGCCGCCGTCTCGGTGCGCATTACACACCACCCCTTTTTTTTCCAAAGCGGCTGAATCTCCTCGCTGCGAGGTATCCATTTGCTCGGTCGCACCTAAATGCGCCCGGCAGCCGGTTAAGGGCGCTTATAATGGGGCCGTTTAAGGGGATTCCAGGGGCGCGGGGAGGGGAGGGACCGAGTAATTAGCCGCCGGCGGAGTAAAAAAAAGAAACGAGCGCGCGCGCGCGTCAAAGGGGATTCGCTTACGCGATTACTCGCGCTCCCGCCGGGAGAGAAGACGCGACGAGAGTCGCCGCTGCCGAGGACCGGTACCGAGGTGAGAAGCGAAATCGCCCGGCAAAGCTGATGAATGCCTGCGGTGTCGTCGGACACTTGGCGACGCTCGCGAGGGAGAGGAGGGCTAACAGGTTCGGGTAGCTTTGAGCGATGCGGCGGGAGAGTTAAGTTGAAACCGATCGTTGAGGCGTAGTTGTTGAGGGAAGTATGTTTTGTTCGGAGTTTTTAGGGAGCTAATTCGAGGAAATGAGGAGTACTATGAGGAGTACTATCTGCAATGTTTTTAGGTGAACTGAAGGTTTAATTTGATTTTGAATTTGAATTTGAATTTTTTTTAATCATTTAGTTAATAGAAAATCACGGTTATTGATTTAAAACAGAATTACTAAAATGTCTTTATTGAAAATATGTTATTAAACCTATTGATAAATAATATACGAACATCAGTGAAATTACACTTTTGTAATGTTAAATTCATGAATTCTAAAACTATTATATCAACTCCCAAAAAAGTAAACGAATAAGTATAAATTTTTATTTATCAAAAAATACGAAGGCAAAAAATGAATCTCAACGGAAAGTTCAATTTCGAGCGTCATATCTTGAGTGGTAAAGTCTTGGGCATTGGGGTCTCTTGGAAACAACAGAATTTCCTTCCATTCAGACTGAAACGAACGGCTTTTAAGATCTCCGGGACTTTTTACCTCCTCAATGAAGTATCCATCAAAACCCGCGACATGTCGAGCCGCATTATCCGCGTTCGCGCTTGCCTCTTTGTTTCAGCCGCGACCTCTCGAATTTCAGAAAAAAATCGCCCGAGTACCGGGGAGGGAAGAAAAAGGAAATGGTCGCGCACGTATATACCGGGAATAAAATATTTGCGAATTTTATTCGCCTTTCTCATCAAAATTAGTTTTATAAATTGTATGTTTAAATGTCTTAGATGATGTCGCATAGTCGTACACGTAAGTGAATTGTTACAAAAAAAAACATTGTTTTCACAAGATAAAAAAAAAATTTATATTTACTGTAAAAAAAATAAAACTGTAAAAATAAAACTACAATCACTTTATTTAAACATTACAAATAAGTTTTCTTATCAGAATTAAAATTGTACATTATTGATCTGAGATTACTCAATTTTGTATAATACCCTGAAGCCGCGATACAATTTTAATTAATAATATTTTTCACCTCGAAGTTTGCTTATCTCGGTGCAGTAACTTTAATAAGACCTCTATCACTTTATAAACACAGGCGTAATTAAATTCATCGGTGATCGGTTACGCTGTTGACCCACATGTGCCTAGAAACAGTACCTGATAAAAAGGCGAAACACCCCAAGCTGTTTCAATTTGTTAAGTGATAAATACCACAATACTTGTTACGTGGGATTTATTAAAAATGAACTGATAATACAGACAACGTGAGCGATTTCATTACTTTAGCTACAGTAGTTCAAAATAACGACAATTTTTTATTATCATTTAGAAATAAAACCCATGATCTTTAATACTTTTTCTAGTTAACCTCCTTTTTAAGTTCATACCCCCCAGCATGCAATCCTACCAACGAAATAAGTATGTGTATTAAGTTAGCTTAGCCACTTCATAAGCCCATGATCAAACCATATGCGTATTTTGTTGCTAATTTGTTATTCCGTACCCGATTTTATTACTCCAGCCGTTCCCGAGAAAAAATGGATGCTAGCGTAGCCACACTCTGTATCTCCTGACCGTATAAAGATATCAATACGAGTCTGGTGGCATATTTTGTTGCTAATTTGTTGCTCCAGCATATTCCCAGAAACGTATTATCTCGTGCTAGCTTAAAACTTAATAACTAGCACAACCATCTCTATAACTCCGGTCCTAATTAATATTCCTTTATAAAACCAACAGCATGTTTTGTTGCTAATTTGTTGCTAATTTATTACGCCGTACCTGGTTTTGTTGCCCCAGCTGTTCCCGAGAAACAATGGTTACGCTAACTTAACACACTCCATCTTCTGACCTATTATGATGGGTTTTGGCAATTGATGGTTGCACTTCTGAAGAGCAACAAATTAGCAACAAATTATGCCACCAGTCTCGTATCGATATTTTTATAACGTCAGGAGGAACAAAGACTGGCTACGCTAGCTTAATATTAAGTTAGCGCATCCATGGTTTCTCGAAAATGACTGTGGAGCAATAAAATCGGTTACGGCGTAACAAATTAGCAACAAAATATACATATGGTTTGATCATAGGCGGATGAAGTGGGGCTACGCTAGCTTAATACACGTCAACAAAATCATTAATTACCCTCTGCCGATCCACGCAATCCTCATTAAAAAAGCTGCCCGAACGACGAAACAAGGGTTCCCACCCCCGGCAGAGGCGCTGGCCTACTCCCACCCAAAACGGACCCCGATTTATCTCATCGAAGCCCGACAATTAATCGACGCCGAGCGTTATACCGGCTCCCGAACTCTCCTGCCCGTCGGATTTACGAGGCGAGAGCGACGGGACGCGAAAGAGCCTCTGCGATGCCAAGCGAGGCGTGCCGCGCGTCGCCGCGGGACTCCCACGGTGCTCTCCGACGGGCTGGCTGGGCGCGCTTTGCTGCACCTTTTATTGCCCGGGAAATTCGTGGCGCGCGAGTAGATCGAGCGGAAAAGGATCCGGACGCGATCCCCCGAAAGCGGCGGACCCGAAGAAAACCGGAAGCCCGACGGTTTATTAAATCGATCCCTTCTCGGGACGAATCGGCCGGAGGAAAAACTTTATCCGCGAGAGGCCCTTTTTGTAGCTGTATAAAAGCCGCTCGGCGTCGACACTTGGCGATAAATGCCTGCTTTTCGATTGGGGATATTAAGCTCTTTTTGTCGGTGTGATTTTTTTTGGGGGGATGAAGAAATGCCGATGATAAAGGTTTTCTTGGTTGTTAAACATTTTTTTAAGTTTATCGGTTTTTTATGCGATTGCGTCTTGGTGATATCGATTTCTTCGAGTCTTTAGTTGTCGGAAATGCATTCTTATTCTTTGAAACTTTTTTTCGTGACAACTGTTTTATCACCTGCGTTTATAATTTAACTGCGTTTAATAAGCTATACAGTTAAAATATTTTACAATAAAAATAAACAGTTTCTAATATTCTTACATCTATAATCTAAGAATAGTTCAAAATTATAATGTCCCGATTGTTACGTAAACATAAAGCACGCTGCAAGATCAGATTTGATCGCGTATTTGCAGAGAAATAAGCACATAATGCCGTAACGCTTTCCGCAAAAATTGCAATCTTAATAGAACAGAATGAAAATGTAGTGTATTCCCATATTTGCTCTTCACTCGGGCAACTTTTTATGAATTTACGGCACTCCACTTAGGTCAGCAGCGCGCGCTCCAATTCTTCCCGCGAAGCTCCATTCGGCGCGTTATTTACCCCGGCTATACAATAGTACGTAAACTCGTGCTCTCTCTCCGCGCCCTAATCCGCTGATCCAGCAAAGGTCACCTTGTATAAAACTCGATTAAACATTAAAAGTCGGCAACCTTCGGCAAACAAACCGATCGTCCGTAGGGCCTCGCCGTTAATCCAAGGCAGCCCGAAAACAAGGCAGCGCAAATCAGCTTTCCCACCGAAAGCAGTGCTCGAATTAAAAATCGATAGAGGCTGAGGGTAAACACGCGCATTCATATATACCTGCCGAGCTCGCTGAGAAAGCCCCCGAAAGAAAGATTAAGGGGGATTGGTTTCAGGCCGCTCCCGGCATTGTCGATGATCGAGAGGCGGAAGGTGGGAGAGGCAATTTCCAGCGCAGCGGCGGCGGCGGCGGCTCGAGGGGGTTGGCTGCCGCCGTGCGCGCAATGCGTGCGCGCCCAGTTGCCTCCTAATGGTCTTAATCAAGTGTGCACGCCGTTACCCGGTATTGAATTAGGCGCGAGACGCGGGATCATAATAACACTAATTTTTAAGCATATCCGCACACTCTGATTAACAACGTGTGAATCGACGAGGTTCTCAAAGATTCCTTTTTGCCTTTATGACTCGGCGCCGAGGCGGCTGAGAAGTCGTTCCTGCACCTTGCGATTGTACTGAAGGGTGGGAAGCTTAATTTTTCTGTTTGCATACAGAGGAACTTGATTGTTGAACGCTGAGGTGTAATGGAAAGAATGGGTTTCTAGCAGCAGCTGATCCGAGTTGTTAGATATTTTTTTCACCGATTAATTGATTTATTATTAATTTTATTTTTCAATAGACTTAAGTAAAATTGGCAACTTTCAGATTCTTGGAGGGCCACTAGGTTTTTTTGTGAAATAATAAAACAATTTTACCAATTGAAAATGTGTTTATTAAATCAGCCAAGACTTCAATTTATGTATATAAACTAAATCAAAAAAGATGCTCAAATTTAAAAGTAAGAAAATAGACAAAATTCCCTTTCCGCGTATCTCGCACAGAGATTACCATTTGGCAGGCAGACAATTCGAACCAATGAAATTCTTCTGCGCAGCTTAATTCAACTCCAGGTGCTCATGACTGATTGAATTCAACAGACATTTAGTTACGTCCAAACATTGTGGTTAACCGAATTTATCGGTAAATGATAAATGAATACAGGTTACACGACCGCACGAATTTAACCGTACAATTTCCGACGAGGCTGCTTTGTGTATTCTCGATCAAACTCAATTATTATCCCCCGAAGCATCATTTACGAATAAACATATTATATGAGCAGACGACAAGGCGCGGCCGAGAGGTTCTCGCGCTAAAAAAAAGGCGCGCTGCATCCACTCGCCTCTCTCGCAAATGAGTCATTCAGTTCCATTTTCAGCCGATGAACAGAAGAAAAGTCCCGGAAAAGCCGAAAAAGCCGGCCTGGTCTTAATTGTCACTATTATCGCGATTATTGCTATGATTACGAGTGTTTAGGAGCGGAGCTCCATTACATATGAGAGAAAAAAAGGGGGCGCGCGCGAGAGAGAGACGGGGGGGAGGCGAATAAGACGGGCGAGGAGGAAAGTAGAGGGCTGAAGAGAGTGAAAAAAAGGTGATTAGCGCGGGACCGAGGAATGAAAGGAGCGCGCGGGGGGAGGGAATTACGTCGCGGAGGCTCATCCCGCGGCCTGATGCAGCCGCCTGCGCGCGGATGCACTAATTGGTGTCATTCAGGCCGCGATTATGCGACTGCTGATTCCCAAGGTGAAAGAAATCATTCCGACTTTCTAGCCGAGCGAAATAAGGCCGGAATTTCGCGTGTATATAAACGCGAGAAAAAGAAAAAGAGGGAGCTGCCGAGATGAGGCTGTACGAGAGCGCGAATATCCCAGCGAATATTTATGAAAAGAGGTAAGTGCCGCTGCTGGAAATACCGGCAAACTGCCTCGGCATTAACCGTGGCAGACGTTTCGAGCGGACTTATTTGGTTTGTGCACCTTGAGCATTTTATTCTTTCGGTTTAAAAGCGTAATGGTAATGCATCTATTTCGCAATTCGCGTCGCGGAACAAAAAAATGGGCTTGACGTTTATCGGTATCGGACTGTTATCGATTTCAAGTCGAATTACGAAATAATTTTCTCATTTAAATTTTCGCACTCTGATTTCTAGGATTCCCAGAACCGATAACAATTATAAACAATCACTGCACAAATTACCAACCATGAGCCCTCTTTAAATTTCTACTAATTAAAGAGCTACCGCCTCTATCAACATTATTATTGTACAATATTATACAATATTATTCCATTATATCCCGCATCAATAATCAGCTCTCCGCTGCAAATTAACATCGAGTTTCGCGGGCTGCAGCGATCCTCCCGGTCCGAAGCCGAGGTTTCCATCAATTACACCGTTCGCAGCTACGGAAAATAGCCTTTCAATCAGACTAATAAAAATCGAGGACGATTAAAAAAAAAAGAAAGAAAGAAAGGAAAGGAGGAAGGCCCCGGCGAAGAAAGGGCGATACGCAGCGAAGTCGCGCAGCAGGCGAAAGCACACAAAGGAGAGAACAAAAGATTAAAAAAGAACGAAGTGCTCGGTCGGTCGCGCGGCGCGCGGCTCTAAAAAATCCCTGAACGAAGCGGGAGAACGGAGGCACGAGACAGAGAGAGAGAGAGAGAGAGGAGTGGAAGTATGAAGTGAGCATATTACTATTGAGAATAAGTACCTGGCTTCGAGATTGCGAGGGGGTGCGATGGTAACCGGGCGCAAATGGGGTGGTACAATGGGCACTAATGGATCTCGAGCCGCCGCGAGAGGCGCTGCTTTTAATCTAATAGTCCTTCGTAGCCGGCGAGCGACGATCCGAGCTCTCTCTCTCTCTCCCTCCCTCCCTCTGTCTCTCTCTTTCTCGCTCAACCTTCCTTCCGGAACTCGGCACTCCTCCCTTCCACGAACGACGCGCGTCTTTCCGCCGCCCCGGAATATATTTGCCAAATCCGCGACGATGAAAAAGAGAGAGAGAGAGAGGACTTGGATTGCGAGGGGAGTCGCGGCCTCTACCTGCTTCGCAGAAATTTTTTTTTACGAGCCTATACGGGTAATTTTGTAATAATGTTAATTTTGTGCTAAATTTGATTTGTATAATAAGGCTTTATAATATAAAGAAATGAAAAGTGCTTGTTGATTTTTTTTTAAGTGACATTTCATAAATGTTACTTCGTAAATGTTTTAATATTATTACAAAAACAGCTACCCGTCTAGCACACTACAAAATTAGCACTGAAACTTTCTTTATCTTTCTGCTAGCAGTTAAAATAAACACGTGGCATAAGTAATTAGACACCCACGCTTCGCTAATTACCTGCGCATGAAAATTTAAAAATATTATATCAATAATATTCTCCCCGTCGTCCTTTCACCTTCAGTCAAACAGAAAATCCGTCGAAATAACTCAATCAAACTCCCGCCCGAAGCAGAAAGAGAAATTTATTGATTGCCACTAAAAGTCTAATACCCCGCCGCCATAAACATGTTCACGCGCTGCACGCAGCCCGGCCAATTTCAAAGCCAAATCAGTAATACACTCCTCCACCTGCGCGCTTCATCCCTAATTCCGTGTCACCATTAAAACAATCCATTAACAACCCGAGCCTTCGGAATCGAACAGAAAAGGTTACGAGTAGAGCCAGAGTGAATTAGCGCCGCCTCGACGATATTGGGGTTGCCGCGGCAGGTGACAGCGAAATAACAGATGCCCGAGAAAGAGAGAGAGAGAGCTAATAATCGCGCGCTACTCGCATAGAAAATATATCCAGGAGCGAGAGAGAGAGATAGAGAGGCTCGTCCTTTTTTTTTCCTATACACCGGACTCGGATAAATGTCTGATAAACTGCCCCGGCAGCGTGTAATTGCCGTTGTGCGTGTCGCGCGCCGGAAGTCTCGAATTCCACGTAAACCGCTCTCTCGCCCCTCCGCGGCTCGAACGATCAAACGAATTAATATCGAGGACGGAGGAACGGGGGGATGGGAAGCACGCGGAGAAGGACTATCCAGCTATGCGTTTTTTTCGTCGCGGGCAAGTGTGTATATATCGAGTATTCGGATTTAATAGCGGAGCAGTCGAACGAGAGTGCGGAAAGTTTTATGGATTTTTAGTCAAATTATTTCGAGGATTCAGAGGCATGAATTATATACTGTGTCGTGTAATTTGATTGGCTTTTAAAACGTGACACACTTGTACGACGTCAAAAATAGCATTTACTTTTTTTTTAGAAGTTTTGTTTGTATAAGAAATAATAAACTTTTATCGAACGTTAAAATGATACCAAAATGTCCGAATGTAAAAAAAAACACTTCGACTGCTGCTTTCCGACGGTTTTATTCTGCCGTTTCATTAATTAATAAAATCTATTTAATTGAAGAACTCGGCGCGTGCGCAACGGAAGACACGCCTCTTTACTCCCGCTCCCGAACCACCTTCCCAGTACTCGATGCTTGATCAGTACGATTGCTTTTTAAATATAAGCGTTTTCACTAGATTTATTCGAAGAATGATGTTTATCTTAAAATTTTTACTCGATTCGAAAAATAAATTATTAAACTGCAAAAGCTCTCTAAACTTTTGCCGGGACAAAAGATTGTTCGAATAATAAAAGGGCACAATAAGCAAAAGGAGATTAACTTCGGAATCGAATATAAGGGCGCAGCTCGTGTTTACTCACGCTGCAAATACCTACATTCGCGCGTGAATTAACGCTCGTGGGAATGACCGGCTTTTACCCTTTCCGGCGAGCACAGCAGAAATCAGGAAACAGTCGCTCCAACAACACCGAATTCTTCCCTGATTTATTTTCGGAGCGCGACGCGAGCAAATATCTTGCCCCCGAATCTCGGGGACGATGTATATACGCCATCGAGCGGTTTAATTAAAAGGAGATTATCGCGCGTGGGTTTATGAAAATAAACTGCCCGGTATTATAGGATAATGTTTTTCCCCGTTTTAAACAAAAAACAATCGCGCGTGAGAAAGGCGGGCTTATCTCTCTCGGCCGTAATTTCTTTTAATGTTTATATATCGATGTAATTTAAATGGAAAGTATAGTTTCTCGGCTCGGTGTATTATTATAAAATCAATCGAGGTTCGTGAGAAAATATAATTAAGCGCGGCCCATCAATCGGTGTAATTGCGGCGGAGTGTGCGAATAACGCAAAATAATGGTTATTTAAACATGAAAAATTTGTTTAAGCTTGATCGGTCGATTATACGTTTTGTATATTGAGTTGCAGCTTTACTTTTCTTTCTATTTAGTCAAGTATTCGTGTCAACAAAGGAATTCTATTGGCACGGAATAGAATGAATTAATGAAATTAATAAAAAAACTAAATTATATTTAATTTTGTTGAGGATGTAATTTGAATAAAGGTATTATAGTGAAGAAATAAATAAAAACAGTAGCGTATAGGTTTATAATATTTGTTGATGTATTTTTCTCTTATAACGCAGCAAAAAGATCGAGTTACCTACATATTTACACACACATACACGTTATAATAGTATAGTACAATGTATTATATTACAAAAATGAGCGCCTTTTTAGCCTTCGTAAGGTTCATTTTTCTATAATACTAATCTCTAAGACCGACGAATTCATTTCTACTTAAAAACTAAATAATTTTTACAGGGTTTTCATATAGATACATATTTTTATATTAAATTAATTAGTATTAATGTTAAATTTGACTTTCAACAATCGCGAAATATCTTATCTATCAAATTTAACAAAATAAAAATAAAAAAATAAATATATACTCTTTGCTTTTAT
Source organism: Ormyrus pomaceus (assembly GCA_900474385.1). Lineage (NCBI taxonomy): Eukaryota > Metazoa > Arthropoda > Insecta > Hymenoptera > Ormyridae > Ormyrus > Ormyrus pomaceus. The sequence continues at coordinate 32,272 of UCOM01001653.1, forward strand.
TATCGAAACTTTAAAATTCAAAGATTAATTTATCTGAATAATTTTGTTATCGGTAAAGCGGCAGGTAGTCCATCTGCTCAAAGTTTTTATGCGTTTTTCACATTTAAAATTTATAAATTTTGCTACTTAAATTAATTCTGTGAAAGGATCGTAATACATTGAGATCAAAAATTAGCAATGAATATATCGTTTTCGGTAAAAGTTGATTTAAATCAAAGGAAATTTTTTTTCCTTAATTCTATAATTATTAAATTAATTTTTTATTTATATTTATATATATAGATCCTACATAGAAATCTTCTTTTATAAAACTATCAATGGTACGTGAAAAATCAAACTTGTCAAGAAAGTTAAATTACAATAAATATTTTTTAGTAATCTTTCGTATTTTGTCATTTCAATAATATATTGAAACAAATTTTATCAAATAGTTTCTTTTAGAAAATACTTTAATTTAAAAACAATCTTGTATAGTTTGTATTTAAAAAAAAAAGAATTTTTCAGTCATTTTAAGTAATATTGAAAAAAGAGCGTCTGAGTAGTTTCTATAGTTTAATGAAGATTCGATAAATATTATTTAATCTACAGTAATGCAATGCTATTAAAAGCGCGTATTTCGGAATATATTATCTATTATCTGTACAGTTATCAGTAAGTAACACTGTAACATTAATAAAATTTTTATTTAATCCAAAACACTCGGAAACTTCACTGTTTTGTCATCTACTATAGTCGTTTATATAAGCTAAAATATTTATGCCTTTAATATTAAATATTTATTATTGTCACGTTTCTGTAACTAAAAAATGGTTTTCTACCGGAAAGTTTTAGCGAGTGTTGAAGGATTAAATAAAATAGATCCGCTGATCTCAATAGCAAATAAAAACAATCATAACAAGAACCTCCGTTACAATTCATTATTATTGTCCGTGAATACCGACTAAAATAACAACGAAAAGTCTTACATTGAAATTGAACTAGTCATGTATACATGCATTTACACTGTTAGAAATGATATTAAATAAAATTTTTCATATGTTCTTTAAAATATATCTTTACGCGGTTTCATATTTTTATGAAAAGATTAAAGTCCATGTTTAGAAAAAAAAAATTAAGGCCTCGACAAAGCTTTACATTTCTGTTTAGAATGTAACGGCCTTGCTTAATATACCTTTGCACACCTTGCAGGGTCTTTGCGAGTAAATTTTTGAAAGTCCAAAGTTCATGGCGTCTCATCCGGATAGCCCGCACTTCTGACTTAAAATCTCGTTTTTAACGCATGCATATGCAAATGGCTTTTTCTTGTGAGTTCTGTGTGCGCAAAATGCCACATTCTCGCGTTAGCGTGGAAATGTGGACATTGCCGATTGTTGGCAGAAGAGAAACAAGTGTATATGCATAAATTATTCAATTTCTGATGGGTTCTCCATATTTTTAATAAGCAAGATCGAGCTAGTTTATTAAAAATTTATTTAAGAAACTTATTGACTTTTAAATATTTACATTAAATAGTATTTAATTATGCTTATGAAACGAGCTTTCATTGGGTCATTTAAATTTAAACGAACAAAATGAAAAAGCAGCCTGATAAAATTCAATAAATTTATTTCTAACAGTGCACGCTCCCACACGATACGTACATCTACGCATCTACGAATATTTACAACCACCTTCGTTCGCATTTTAACCTACAACATCGGGCTGCCCGAGACTCGCGTCGCAAAGGAGCCAGGCAGCCGCGACTCCAGCTTAAAAATAAAAACAAAAATAATCAATTACACTCCCGCCTTAATTCTCGATCTTCCGCATGACCTCGTCGGCCTTCAGCCTGAGCACTTCGCCGCTCTGCCGCCTGAGTTCCTCCTCGTCGGAATTCGAGTCGTCGTCCCGGTCGCGCTTCTTGCTGCTGAGATTCTGGGGTATGCTCTGGGGCACGCCGAGATTCAGGGGCAGCGAGGGTCCGTTGCTGCCCGGAGGCGTCAGTGCCATCGAGGTGACTGGCTGCTGCTGCCGGTCGAGAGCGGCGGCTACCGCGGCCGCGTGGTTCAGCGGCGACTGGCCCACGACCGGGCCCAGGCCCAGGCTCTGGTTCAGGGGCAGGCAGCCCATGTACTGCTGCAGAATGGCGTGTAACGGCGGGATCTTCGGGGCGCTGGGCGGCCACGGCGGGAAGACCGGGGGGATGAACCAGGGGAAGGCTCCCATCGACGGCGTCGCGTGACCGCCGGGGGCGGACTCCGGCAGGCCCGTTGCACTCTGCAGCAGCTGTGCGTGCAGAGACAGTTCGTTAACACCTGCAACGAGATAAGAGAACGGGGGTTAGTTTTATCGTCGTTCGGACGGGTCGTTTCGATGAGGTGGCGGCGGATTAGGAGGATCAGCGTTGAGAGTTCGCGTAAACAGACCGACTTTGCTTTTATTATTGAAGTTTTATCTTGACGAGGAAGGAGATTAGTTATTTAAGCCCTAATAAATTAATATCGTTTTATGTAACGGCGATGGAAATCGAGGTGCGATCGTCGATAAGAATTTTCCCTAAAAAGTTGTAATTTTACTTTGAAAAAAGCATTACGAGTCGTAATGACTATAATTTTAGCTCGGTATTTTCTTCTGACAAGAGAAAAACAATTTCTCAATATACAAGCGAGCAAGCTAAATAAGAACTTTATCATCAATTGTAATAATCTTCTTCGAAATCAGTATACATTTATAACAATGTAGCAGGTAATTACATTTGCCTACTTTGCGAACGAAGCGATACAGTAAAAAAAAAATTATCGACGCGGCTTTATAGTTAGTTAATTACGCGATGTACATTGCATTAGGCACGATACAATGCGCGATGACGTAAAACGATAAGGACGCAGACATGTGCGCGTTAATTGCAGGCGCTGCGTGACAAACGAATAATTTTAGATTTTCAGGCCGCAGGCCTTTCGAACGTGTTATCAATTTTGCTTTTATTCGTGCGAACGCGCGCGCGCCCGAAAAGAAACTCTCCCCCGCGCGGCCCTGCACAATGGCGACGATTTCGGGTAATTACTCTCTACAACTAATAACTGACGAACGTGAATAATTTCGTTCCTTCGTTATGCGGAGTATTAAATTTTACGTTGGATTATAGCCTCTGTCAAAGCGAACTGATGTGGATAACTTTTTTGCTCGTTGTGGCTTTTTGCACTTTATATACTTCTGTACTTTGGGTAATAGTTATTAAAAGAAAAGGTCGCGATTTCTCGTATCAACAATGTAAAAACTGGTGTATATGTAGAAAAAAGAATGAACTAAAACGTAATTTCCGAGCGACACTGTCATTTGCAGCTACCAGATTGCGCCGATAAACCCGAGAAATCGACAACAATGTACGTACCGCGAACTTAACTCTCAAAAAATTGCCAAGCAATAAATCATCCCCCGAACAATGGAAAATTACGTCCACTCCGCTTTATATACGCACTCCGTAAATTAATAAAAACGTACCCACGCACGATCGCGACCTGCACGCGTGCAGACGCCGCGGAAAATATACAAAAAGCGGCTCGGCTGAAAAAGGAGACATCGCCTGCTTAATGAAACATGCAGGACTCAAACCTTTCGTACACCCCCCTTTGGAGGAGGGGGGGGGGGAGCAGAAGACGCGGATTGCCGGTGAAATTAAGCGTAATTGTGCCGGATCTTATCTGGCCCGGCGATACGATCGCTCTTTTCCTGCCCGATGCGTGATCGGCTTCGTTACGACGTCCTCTCCGATGAATTTTTCAATTTTGTCCGCGCGTGGGTGGAAATTTTTTTTTTTTTGTACGTTTTCGCGCCCGCGCGACTCCGTAACGAAATTAGCCGCGGGGGGGAAATCATAGTGGAATATTTCCCGCGCGTGAAAATTTAATTGTCATGCGCCGCGGCCGCGCTTATCGCCGATCTGCCGATGTATAGAATGTAACGAACCGAAATTGAGGGCTGTGTTTGGCAGATAAGAATATGGGATATTAACAACTGATTTTCGTAGTCGTAGGCGCACGAATGTATATGCGCTTGTTGCTAGGCTGGACGTCGAACGACGGCGAATTAAATGTTCTGCCTTGCATTTTTGTTGCATTCGAGGAAGGAGTATATTTTAGTTACGATCGTTCGCATGCACGGCAAACGTGCTTTTAATCATTTCGGCTTTAATCTGTGTTTTATCAAATTTTAAGTAGAAATATTGCCTCTTTCCCTTAATCACCCGCGCCTATCTAAAATTTAGGTTCTAAATCAATATTTGTACGCGAACGCAGATAATCTGCCTTCAAATCAAGCTTCTTCGGTACTGTTTTCTAAAGATTATTATTTTCCATCACCTTTTGCCATCCTCGTAAATGATCAGATAAAGCTTTGTTTGTCAATTTTTCTCTTCAAATACAATACTTGAATATGATAATATTAAAAATTATTTACTTTTACGGTTTTGTAATAAACAAGTTACGCAGGGATGTAATTATAGAGTGAAAACTGTATATTTATTGTACTATCATCATCACTTACCTTGTTCGTGCATAAAACTGGTATCTCTTCCAAGAGCCTTCTCCCTTTTCCGCCATTTGGCACGTCGATTCTGGAACCAGACCTGCAACCAAAAGAGGGCGATCGATTAAAAATCCCGTTCCTCGCTCGTACAAAAGAACACCGCGCGATTGCCTTCGCGAAGAAAACCCAAGAAGCCACCGAGAGCCCGACCGCCGCAGCCATTCGCCAATAATCACCGCGCGACCCGGGGGAAAGTCGCGAGAGGTATATCGTGCGCCTCCGGATCTCTCTCTCTCTCGGGGGGGCAGCGGCGCGTAAGAGGATGCGGCGTAGCAATCGAATTGAATGCATCGCCCCTGGCTCGGCGGCGGAGAATTAAGGGAGCAGCCGTAGAGTCTGGAAAGGGCCCGCGGCTGAGTCGCGCGCCGCCACCCGAGGATTCAATTGCTTAATTGCTGTTAATTGTTTAAGCGCTCCTGAATGGCTGGCCCGAGTCCGCAGACTCTATCCCCCCCCCCC
>UCOM01001654.1:0-37408 GCA_900474385.1 Ormyrus pomaceus
CCCTCCCCCCTCTCTCGCTCTCGTGTCGGAGCTTTGCCTCGACTCGGGGAACAGAGGATCTAGATTTAGGCGTTCGATTTGTCGGAATTCTTTTCGACTGCTTTTTAATTAAGCTGATTGGTCTTGCGGGAGTTTGAGGCGAATAAAGCCTTGGCTTGGATTTTGTTTTCGTTCATTTCATAATGGAAAGAAAGGGAGGAAGATTAGTTCGGGTTTTTCAACGAGTCATTGTTTTTGTATTATTGTATAGTCGTACTAATTATTCTATCGAGCAGAAACAGAATCGCGATCGAAATATTATTACAAATTCCAATTTCTAGAGTTAAATTATTATTTAGTACGATTTCGGTAACTATTTGTGAAAATTTGAATTTGCAACATGAAATTCCCCTTTTATTCAAATAATTGTACAATATTATGTACTTTATTTGTCGCAGCTTTTGTTTAAAAATAGCTTGCGATAAACAATACCGATTCATATTTCCATGTTGTATTTTCGAATCATTTTTGGGTACACAAAAAATGCGATTGGTGGTAGTATCTGGGATGAGAGCATAAGCCAAAAAAAGAGAGCGAAAAGTAAAGGCAAAATACAGCTGTCATCCCTTCATTACCGGGCGGGTCACGATAAAGAACTAGTTGGATGACAACATAAACGAGCATCATTACCAATTCGCGGCGTCTTTTACTTTTTCACTTCCTTCCTCGTTTTCCGGCCTCCAGCACCTCTCTCTCTCTTTTTCCTCTGGTGTTGGCGTACGGATCGCGGGGACTCTTATTAGATTCCCGCTGCGAGGAAAAGTTCCCGGTGTTGAATTGTTCTTTTATGGGTGGCGGCATTGTCGCCGCCAGTGGCTTCGCAGAAGCAACAGCGAGAGAGAGAGAGAGAGAGAGAGAGAGGGAAAGCTCTATGTTTTATTAAAGTTGCTGCCCATAAGGACAGTTATGCTTTTCCGGTCTCGTTCTAAAAGTACATTTGCTTTATTTATTCCTTATTTCCCGGCTTCTTTTATTCGTTTTGACTATTTCGCCGCCGCTAACCTGATCCGCGACTTACGAAAGAGTTTATTATGTACGCGGAAAGGCTAAGTGGTAATTTGGTAAGTTGGGTTTGTTGACGAGTTGTTTTCTCCGTGAGGGGAAAAGGAAAATTTTAAATTCAAATGTCCGCTACTACTCCGCGAGCATTGCTTGCTGTTGTTTTAGACGATAGAATTGTTTGCAAAATTGTTTTTGAAATTAAAATGTTAAATAATACATATATCTTACGCGCACTTCTTTTCGTTAAAAACAAATTTAGCTACTGCAATCAGAATGTGGGTCTCAATTATTTAGCGCAGTTGATCATAAAAATTTTGGGAAATAAACGGCTGACTTCCCAAATAATTTACTCATTCTTTATAAATACCGTCCAATCGTGCAAAATTCTCTCGAACGAATAATTATAAAGAAAAAAAAAACATAATAATAATAACAATTTCATTAATAAATACGATCGCGGGGTAAAAAAAATCGACAACTGCTCATATTCAGCGCAGGATAATATTTGCATCGGTCAGTCTTTCGCTCGAACACCCTCTCGCGCCTGTTTTCATGCAAATTTTTCGGATCGCGCGCCGCCGGATATTACTCGCGGCTATAATTAGCGCTAAACATAATGGGCCGTCGCCTTTGGAAAGAGCGTTATCCGTCCTGTCTGTTAAGGTTAGATTCACCTAACGAAGCATTGTGCCGCGGGAGCTCTCTCTCGGCTTAACGTCGCTCTCTCTCTCTCTCTCTCTCTCTCTCTCTGCGCGCACAATTATCTAAATGCGACGTCACCGTAGTGCCGCGGCGCAATAACCGCCGATTAGTCAACGCCAATACGCTGAAACGTATACGGAACAAACCTCGCGGGCGAATTGTGAGGTACCGTGACGTATTGTCATCGTAAACGTTTCAGTTAGGTGATTTATTTGCCGGAATCCCGCCGGTCCGCGGTGCGGCGGCGAGCCTATCTCTCGCAAAGTGTGTAAACGCCGAGGCGCTTGCGCACATCCGCGACACACCGCCAGCTCTCCAATAATGGACCGCCGCTGCGGATTTATTTTCGGAAATCACTCAAATAGCCGGGCCGAAAGAATGCGAATTTCCGGCATTAGAGAAACAGGACGCGAGGGTTCGATCGGTTTGCGATTTGTGACATCGAGATTAGATTGCCAGGATTGGTTCATTGATTCCTTTTAATTATACGATGTTTATCCGGCCGCTGTTTAATCCTCTCCTGTTTGTTGTAAATAATGGATAAACGTTATCTTTTGCGTCCATTAAAGTTGAGAGACGCCTGTTTTACAGCTTACTGTACGAAATTTATCGACGATGCTCAAAATGGAATTTCGAAACAAATCTCTCGTTCGCTTAAATCTAAATATATTAATGAAAAAACTTATCGATGCATTATCCCCCCTCGCAATAAGGGTACAAATGCGTTTGTTTCCGTTTCACTTCTATTCCAAGCGCCGCACAATGAAAGATAATTTCAAATTCCATGTTCAAACAGAGCTGTATTTATAAAACATTGGTGCTATTCGACGTATATTAACGACGGCCATAAAAAGACTCAATTCCATTCGTCATGAAGTAGTGCTTTACGACCGGCGCAGCGCAGTTCAAAATTAAACAGCCGAACGCATTGTTCGTCCCGCCGCTGTTTATATGTCCAATCCGTTTACTACATCAATTTTCTTTGATTTCATTTATTTATACTGCTGCAAATTAATCGAGCAATTAATTTTCTATTTTTAGCGCCGACCGGATTACTCGGCATTTTTTAAACTCCGCGAAACTTAAATAAATCTGCCTTAATCGCGTGTTTCATAAATATTTTTTAAAGAATTTTAATCCGAAAGCTTCTCATTTTTAACTTATTTAGCTAAACTAAATTATGTAGGTTAAGTTAATTCAAAATAAGGAAAAAAGTGGAGCACTGACGTAAAATAGCGAGGTAAGTTGTAAAACGTGCTGCTCTTCGCGGTATCGTTGATGAAGTACTTTTTTGCAGAAATCGATTACTTCTTTGTTTAAGAAAAGCATTGGTTGATTACTATTAATAGATTACACGAGTCTGTAATTCATTAAATATTGTTGTTATTTTCATTTATGGTCTATAAAAAATGTAAGTTTTTATTAGCTTGAAAAACAGTTGTAAGTCTAATATTACTAGTTATAACCATTATTTTATGCTAATTTTATCAGACTAATATAGCAATCCTAATTTCATAATCTGACTGCCAGTACTGCAGACGTCACGCTTGCGAACATCCCCGGGATATACGTCAGTGCAAAAAAACGTAAAAGGCATCGATTTTCGCATTACCTCCGCATCGGTAAACAAGGAATCCCCAGTTTTTACGTAATAAGCGCGCGTAAGCAGACGAAACAAGTCACTGCTCCCGCAAGCTGCCCACGCGAAAAGACGCTAATAAAATGAAGGCGCGAGAGACGGCTCAATGAAATCTATAAAAATACCTCGGCCTCCCTTTATAAACTTTTATCAAGCGATTATTCCCCACCGGCTTCTTATAATAACCGCGCGACCGGTGAAAAAAAAAAAAAAAACGAAGGGAGGAGCGTCTATTTGAAGTGCGGCGCGCGTATCGGTCCGCGGCGTAACCCGGTAATTTACAAAGCCGCGATAATGTGCGGCCCCCGCGTTGCGAAACGGCGGCTCGGTTTGAAAAATTGGAAAAAAAATTTTTCTCCCGGCCTATACCCTCCCTTGGTGATATTTCCCTGTTCCGCCGACGCAGTTTACTCCCGCAGTAAAAATCGACGTTTCCCGCGGAACTTGAGGGTGCGCGAACGTTTTTTTTTCCCCGCTCGACGTGGCATTTCCTTCGAGTACTGCGGAGGGCGAAGCTAGAAAGTGAGAGAGAGAGAGAGAAGCTAAGGAATACGAGTAAGCATCGTAGCGAGAAATGATGCCCTCGTGCAATCGTAAAGGTGTCAGTTTGTCGCTTAACTGATCATATATGTACCCTGTGTGGCTGCCACTAGACGCACATTCCGCACGTCGTGGACGATGGTTCTCAGGTGTAATGCTGCAGTACTCGAGGTGGTTTGCGAGAAATTCCAACTGAAATAATTTCTGCGATAAATTTGCAGGCGGGTGATAAGCGCGCTGTGGGTCGATTTTAATTTACTTGAATTTTTAATTAAAAGTTACATTATTTCATAAAATTTTTTTGCTCCGACCGGGCAAATATAGATTCAGCTGTAGTACGATAAGAAATAAAACGAAGTGGAGATTGTGTGTATTTGCCTCTTTCGTGAATGTGAAGGTAATCAGTAGAATTGATCGCAAGCGGCCAGACATTGATTCATAAAAAACTATAAAAGCAGAAATAATCTGCTCCGATCGGACGTCTATATTTTTTTTTCGCTCTAATTTGATTGAAAAGGCCGAGTTTTTTTGGATGGCTTTTTTTTTTTTTAACAATCTCAGCGGACTCGAGTATTTTTGTCCACGAAAATTATTCATTTAGTGCTTCGCAAACGCTCCTCTCATTAAATAAATAATTTTTTCGAAGCGAAATTCGCGTTCGGCAATAATAATGGCCAATTGATTACATGAAAAAATGAGCGCACATTTCGTTATTGGAAGGTAAAATTTGTAAGCCGAATCGACGAGATAAGCGATAATGATCGGGCAAGGGCAACAAAATAAATCGGCGGCCTTAAATAATAAAACTCGCGTCGAGCCGCTTCGTAAAATGATTCTGTTCCTGCGCCAGGCGAGCCTTATCTCAATATCAGCGGATAGAAACTAGTAATATACCGCGCAGCCGCGTATACGTATATACGTATACACGCTATGCGCTTTCGATTATATTCACGGTTAGAAAGGCAGCATAAAGTTTTCAAGTGGAAATATAAAATTCAAAGGAGCCTGTTTTACGACGGGCTTTTGGGGAGCGAGGAGGAGACGCACGTGGCGTCTGCTTGCTGTGTGCCTCGAACAAAAGCTTTTCTCATAAAAGTCGCCTAAACCAAGGTTATTGGCGGCTCCTCGGCACTGGGTATTGATGGCGAGCGAACGAGAGGGCTAAATGTTTCAGCGGGTTCGAATGCTGTTTTTCATTGATTGCCCCAATTCATTGGGGAGGAAATTTTAATATTCGACGCTCTCCGCCACTTTTTGCATTAATATCGAGCTCGAGTTTATTACGAAAAGGTATCGGCGAATTAAAGTGGGGAAAATTCGCGTTTGGCCGAATATTCTATTTTTATTTTGAATCTTTATGAACGACGATTCATAAAGATTCATTACTCTTCATCGGCGAACACAATCGGGCTGAACTCATCGACTTTCATTAATGTCTGTTCTGCAATTCATACGATGCGGATGCCCATTATGTTAGTAATTTAATCACAAAAGAAACGAGATACGCAATGCGATGCCCAGTGGCCAGATTAAGCCAACGGGCGGCGAATTTTGCTGACGGTTCGTAATAGAACTGATGAAAATAAGGATTGATAGATTTTCTAAATGTATCGATTCACTGTCTTTGTTCACGAGCGCTGATCGATTAAACAGCGTTGTTTCCAAAATCATTTGAATGCTCTTAATTCTTAAAATTGAAATTTTTCCTCTGTAAGCTTAAGATTCTGGACTCGTTTTTCAATGGACTGGCTTTCCGAGAGCTAATAAAATACACTCTTCCAAACTCCATCCACACCATAGCCAGTGAACTTTGCTCAAAAAATTTTGACGGCTTCGATTTTTTTTTGTGTATCCACTGTGCGCTGCAGGTTCGCGCCAAGCAAACGCTGGCCCAAAGTGATCTGCGTATATGGATACGGAGTTGAAGTATAAAAAGCACGTTAAAGATTGAAGTAGGTCGACAACCACTGCCTATCCGCGTGTATATCGCGTATAAAAGCTCAACGAGTATCCACTTGAAATAAAGCTATGTACTTCTCGTGTTTACATCAGCACTTCCGCGAACGCCCGAAACATTTTTTGTCGGCCGTTCCGGCACTTGCCCGATCGTTCTTTTTACCTTTTCGCTTTATCTGTTTGTCGAACAAGTATCTCTCTCATAAAAAGTTCATGTCGATTACTGGATTGGTGCTCACGAGATTCTGGGGGAACTGGCTATTTTTTTTTGTGACGGCTGCTTTTGGAAGATTCTGGCGTACTTAAGATTTTCAAGTAGAAGCAGGAAGCAGAGGTTCATTAAAGTCGAGCATCAAGAATTCGTTAAATTATCTAGCCAATCTTTTCAGACCTAGAGAGTCAATGCATTCGACGTTTTATTATTGTATTAAGCACGATGACAGGATTAAGAATTAGTAATTGAGATGATGTTTTGAAGACCTTTTCTGACAGCATTGATTTTTTTTAGTATTAATGACTTTTTATATTAATGCACCACTTATGTCTGAATATTCAACAGAAAATTACAGCAAAATGAACTGCAGTTATTTCTGCGGAAATGTGATATTTAAAGTACCAACAAATAAAAAGCTTAATTATGCAATCTTATTCTCCTTTAATTTTTATTTCGTCAATCGTATAAAACAAGTGGCTAATTTCTGAAAAAGATGACTACGTTCTACAAAATATCGTCCCCGTTGGTTTTCCTCCAACAAACGAAAATTCCAGGAAAGAAAAATAAATTTTCACTATATTGGCTACTGGCATTTCTCCTTCTCTCGTATTATGAGCATTGAGAAATTGCGTAACACGAGCAGGGAACGGCGGCTTCGATCAACGGCTGGCAATGGCGATGCACTCTTGGAATGCAGAAAAAGTCCAATCAGTTGGTGAAAGAGAAGGAGAGCGAGAAAAAGTAAAAAGTTTGTAGCACTTTCCAGCTACTTCGCGCGACACGGGACGTATATATGTATATGTGCTTTAAACATTGAAACCAGAAGTGGGAGACATTCCCTTTTGCTCTGTTTCTCTCGGGTCGCTCGAAGATGCGCATTATTTGACGCGCTCCTGAGGGCAGGTGCATTTTTGCGCTTTTTTTCCCTGCCTTTCTCTCTCGTAGCTCTACTATAATTTAATTTTTCCTTTCATTTCTCAGTTGAGGAGCAGCATCTTGGAGTAACCAATGGAACTCGTTTTCTTTGTTGCCGTTATTACGGGCTTTTTTTGCCCTGGACTTTATTGTATACCCTTTCGCGGAATTGCAAATAACATTGTGTGTTTCGAGAGGGTTCAATATTAGCTTTCGCGTTGAAAAAATGTTTCTGAACCGCTTTTAATTGCGTCGCGCAAATATTTAACTTTCATTGAAAAAATAATTCCACTGTTTGGTTAAATTAATCAAAGTAGAAATGAGTAATAAAGGAGGCGAAGGAAGAGTTAAATACATTTTTAGACTTTCACTGCTTTTAATGGTTATCGACTTTGGAAGAGTTTTTTAAACAAATCATGATGAAGTACTTCTTAACATTGATGAAGAGAAAATTCAAAACTTATGCATTTTAAAATTCAATTTCAAATTATTTTTAATGAAATAACTATTTTTTTTTTAATTTTAATTTTAAAATTCCAATCATGAAAGCCCGTTTAAATGAACTTTTATATTTGATAGAAATTGCAAAATGTTTTCAAAAAAGCAATTTTCAAAATTAGTAAATAGCTTCGAAACGAATCAGCGAGATTCGTTGAAATTTTAAAACGTTCCATGAATTCCGCTAACAAATGTGGTTATAAAGTTTGATTAAGTTTTGTCAAACTGTTTACGAGCTATGATAGGATGCAAGCTCGCGCAAATATCCATATACTCGGGGAGTAGTGGATCAGGTTGCATAATATACATTTACCCGTTAAAAACCCGTAAAAAAGTTTATTTCGACAATGCTATTGCAAACGACAGAAAAATGATTCGACGGTCAGTAGCGAGATAACGTTATCTCTTGACATTGTCTATTTTGCAATGAGAATATTTATCGAGAGCGTCGATGAGTTTTCAACGTCCGCAGCCGAGTGTCGCGGGGGAGCAGTGGTCAATAAATAAAAAATATGCAGCAGCCGAATTTGCAAGGCAAAAAAGGCCTGGAAAATCAAGGCGCGCACTTGAGAAAGAATACGAAAAGAGTTGTTTGGGCTGTATGAGCGAGGCAAGGCACGAGCGCGATCGGGGCGCGAGTGAAAAGTTTGCGCGCCGGTCGACGGGACAGTTCGACGGGATCAGGAGTCGGCCCCGCGAACGCCGACAGAGAGAGAGAGAGAGAGAGAGAGAGAGAGAGAGAGAGAGAGAGAAAGGAAAAAGGAAGGAAGGAAGAGCCGTCGCGCGGCTTTCCTCTCCCGTCCCGTAAATCCGCATCTCGGTCTTAATGTTTTTCTTCAGCTGCGCGCATTAATTCAATTCAGGCCTCTTTCTTCTCCGCCCGCAAGACAATTGTTTTCCAGCTCGTCTGGTCCAGTCGTTTTCCTTCCTTCTTTATTTTTCTTTTGTTACTCGGCTGAGCTCCTAGACGTACCCTCTCTCTCTCTCACACACCTTCTGCGCGTATACGTATATATCCGACTATATACAACCACGACTAGAGGTTTTTGCGCTCAACTGTATATTTCGCCATTCGCCTTATCGTTGAATTACGCCGAAGCGCATATAGCTCGCGGCATTAACATTTTTCTGTGATTATTTAAATTTAAGACAATCGCCCGATTTATACGGCTTCTCCGTCTATATAGGTCTTTACCAAAACCTTATGTTTTAATGCTGAATTTTTATAGATTCCACTTTAATCGACGGTTAAAGGGAATGTTCTAGGTGCAGTTTAAAGATAAAAATTACTTTAAAAGCAGTAATGATCTTGAATCCTCGATTAACGAAAGCGCCAGTTGATAATCGAACAATGTGTTTTACCTAAAAAAATTTTTTGAAATTTCAATCCGAACGCCAATGAATTCAGAGCAATATTGCTCGCCGAGCGGTTGTTACTTTGTCAGGGTAAACAGACGCCGCGTCGTAGAAGCGAGCGTTAATAATCTCGAATCCGGCAAGTTCTCCAAAGTATCCGGTTCGTTCGGCGCGTCCCCGCGCATTAATGCTTTAATTAAGAGGTCCTGGCGCGAGCGAGGCAGAAATCGGATATACGTAACAAGCGGGAGATTAAAATGAAACCGGGCACCCGGACGCGAGCGGCAATAGCCCGCGGCCGGCCCTGACTAAATTTATACGCGAGTGCGTGAGAGCATCCCGCCGCTGTCACTGCGAAAATTTACTAACCAGCCGGCCGGCTACATTGGCCCGATAACGTCGATTTCACGTTGCCGGCATTCTTCCTTCGCTCAACGCCCCTCTCGGCCCTGGACTTGTCCTAAAGTAACACGGATTTGCTGTTAGGGCTTTTTCACGACTTTTTTCGACGGCGGGTGAAGTTTTATTTTTTTTTTTTTCTTTTTTCCGAGTAGTGAGTTATGAGCTCGGCGTGTAAAGATGAGGGTTACAGGTTTTTCGACTGACACGATAGTGATGGATATTATGCAAGATTAAATATTATGCGCTTTTTGATAAAAAGAGAAAGGGATTATTCAAATAGGTAAAAATCGTTAAAGAACTACATTTGATCTCTGAATGAGGGGATAAATTGTCGTTGTGCTAAAACGAAATTTTCTGGACTCCGCGCTCCGTAATGTGAGTTTTAGCAAGTCTCATGCGAAGCGAATAGTACGGCTTCAGATTCTTTCAACTTGCACTTACAGATTTAGATAACAATAATGAGTGTGCTGCAAGAATTTTCTTTTGTTTTTTAAATACGCGACTTTAATGCAGGAAGATAAGCCGAATGCTGCACGGAGGTAGAATTTAAACTCTTAAATTAAAATTTAAAAAAAAAGCTTGTATCGCTTTGAAATAGTTAAAAAGGAGCTTTTGATGTCTAAAAATTAAATAGTCCGCGCTTTCGCACTAATCACATTGAGGAGTAATTACGCCTTTCAGAGATGGATATCTGTTTAATTTTTAATATTAACTAGATGGTTTAATAACGAGCCGGTATTCAGTAATGAAAGCTTCAAACATTTATTCTCGTCACAATTAATTGGGTCAAACTAGCAGTTTATAATTGAAGAATGTGTGATTGCGATATTAATTCTGGATGCAATATACAATGCGTGTATAACATTCAACATTATTGCACTTGTAAGAGCGGCAAAGTTATCAAGCCTCCCGATTGCGTCCGCTCATATACACAACCACCCACACACGCACGCACGCGCACACACACACACACGCGCGCGCGAAAAGCGACGGCGGCGGCGGCGGCATCGAATGAAACTTTGCGCTGCAAACTACAATTACTTTGCCGCGCCAAAGCCGTTATTAATTTACTTGTTAATTGCAAAATCTATTACCGTCAATAAGGATTGCGTAAATTCGCTGTACTTTGCCCGTTAATAAAGCAACTTTTAACACTCCTATAACGCGCCCGGCTCGATTTATATCCCGCGCTCTCATATTCTCTTTTCGCATTAGACCTGCCTGCAGCCGGGTTTCGCCATGCGAAAATTCCTCTTTTCCTCCTCGTGTCATGGTTGTCGCGCCGCCGTCGTTTCATCGAGCAGCGTTTATTGGCAATAATGCCAATTGTAGCGATTGACGTTGTGCATCGACTCGAATCGGTACATTGCCTTCGCCCCTTCCACCATCCCTCCCCTCCCCCCTTTCTCTCTTCCTCTTCCATCCTGCTCCTCTCGAAACTTCAAACAACAAGCAGCCGCTAAATAGCCAATCGACGCGGCTCGGACACAGCTATATATATATATGCACTTATATATATATGCAGATGTCGCGTTTCGCAGAGACACGCGATCGAGCCCAATGACCAAATTATGAACTTGGACGTCGAGAGAGGCGCCAGCCGATGTTTTTGCCCCGGAAAACCCTGACGCGTTTCATTATCGACGGTTCATTTAGCTTTTTTCCTACGTACGTATTCCGACTAAATCCGATTCCGCTTCGACGAGACGGATGGAAATTAATATAAATTTAATTCGCTTTCGAGGAGAAAAGCCCCGATGAATTTTCGGATAATGTCAGTTTATGCCTCGTGAATAAACTAGGAGCTATCACGATACATTCGTTTCAGATTTGTTAATAATAAATTGTAATGTCTGACGAAACGAGGATTCTTCTACTTAAAAATTGAATAAACCGTTTAAGCTTATAAATAGGGTTAATAAAGTCAATTAAAGATGTAATTTTTATTAACACTTTTATCAAGCTTTATTTTCCCAGGTTTTTTTTTTGTAGAGACAGAAGACAATTACATTATTAAGTTTATTAATCTTCAAAACGTTTGTTCTTTAAAAAGTAATTAAGTGCCTTGTACTCCATTCTAAAAATTGAATTAACTTACTCAATTTCTTGGGTTAGTTCTTAATTCTTTAAGAGAGTTTTCATGATTTTTATACGACGCTAATAAAATTTTTTCTGAAGAATTAAAAATCTTTTATATTACTTTTCCTTTTATCAACATTTTTAATTTTATTTTAAGAGCTTCTTCTATACATATTTTCCACCCGAATGACTTTTTCTATAAAATACGCTTTCAAAATTCTTGTCTACAAGCCGTAGAAATTCAAGTAAGCATCAATTTTTCATTCGCCACAAATTATTACACCTCTCTTACAATTTCCTAACAAAATTACCTCCATAAAGCAAGGCGAGGCTGGAAAGTGCTGAGGAGCTCGTGAAAAAGCGCATTAATTCCGGCGAAAAACAACTTGTTTGAATCCGCATCTTCGTCTCGGCGGTGGTGTAGTAGTCAATACACCTATAGCTGCCCTCCCCGTCAACGGCTCCCTCCTCCCGCTTCTTTCGAGCGGCCTTTTCTGCAGCTTCATAAATGCATAAATGGAAATGAGAAAGGGAGGGCGGGAGAGAGGGAGAGAGAGATCGGACGAGCACGCTTGCGGAAGGCTATTTTATGATAGTAATTATGCAGCGGCGCGCAGGACGCTGGCTGAAACTACTTGGGAGAAGTCTGCTCTCAGTCGGTAGCAGGTCGTTCTCCTCGTCGTCCTCTTCGTCTCGAAGTCGTATTTTCAGAACTGAGCAGGCGAGCGCTGTTCTCTTCCCTCCGTTCTCGAAGCCTCGCGGCTATAGAACGGTATATATACACTGTTTCGGATTGCCAATAGAAACTTCGTAATTGTTTCGCGCTCGCACTTAAGCTGTATACACTTAGCGTGGGGGAGAGAAAGAGAAGGAGGACTCTCCGAGGCGAGGCCGCTTCTGCACTGTTTCGGGGTTATGTGCGAACAAGAAAGATAGAAACGCGCCACGGCCGAATGGAGGTGCATGTCTGGGTACATTTGGGCTGGCGCGCGAATTCGGAATTGGCTGTTTTTTTTTTTTTTTTCGGGAAGGCGATGCTTTGCCGCTAATGAATTTAGAGGCACTTGACCGAATTCTCGACTTATTTCGTTCGACTTGAAGAACACAATTAAAATGTAGCTGTAGAAAAAATGATGTAATTGAAGAAAATCTAAGTTTAATCAACCACCTTGCTGAATAGAAAATTCACTTTAGGAGAGATTTCAGTGGCTTCAATTTGCTCTTGTATCAGAAAATTTACTTTAGACAATGAAATCGTTGACCTAATCCAGCTATTCTTTTGATTAAAGTTTCAATTTTCTCTCGTACAATTTCATTTCACTCGGAATTATTTATTCAATTCTGCTCTAATTTGTAGTCTAATAGAGAAAAATCAACTGACTTTATTTAGTTTACGTTTACATTATGATTATCAATGATATGATTAATAATATTATTAACATACGGGAAGAAGAATCATAAACAGGCTTAGAACGTCAACGTGAAATCAGTCAAAGTGTATGAAATATCGAAGAGGGTCGCTCGTCGTAGGGACTCTTTAGTTTGACAGTCAAAAAATGAGGAAAGTTTTAAGATTAAAAAAGATGGAACTGACAAATGTATCAGTTCCAAAGTTCGTCAGAAATAAGCAAAAAATTTTTTGCACTCACTTTAATAGTATTATGTAACGTGGATAAATATTTACGTAGAAGTACAATTGCCTTTTTCAAACCCTTTAAAATTCCTTTAAACTTCGTGTAGGCATAAAAGCAAGATTCAAAAATTATAATAAGTGGCTTTTAAAAAAATTCGTTCAATAACTTTATAGTTATATAAGAATTATCTAAATGTAATGTAAGTTTCGAACTACTTTTCGAGATTCGGGATCTATCAGGAGGATTCCTATAAAATCCCGCCTATCAACCATCGATTATTTTAATAACACTTTAAATCTGCAAGATTGTACCTATTTTTACGACCTTCAACTTTATATGAGCATGCAATAAAAATGTGATCTTTCGCCCGTGAAACTAGAGGAGGCCCGTTAAATTCCGCGAGGGAGGTAAGCGAGCGACAACTCCAAAAAAGTTTTTGATGCTCGGACGACAGCGGCGAAAGAGAGACCGAGAGAGAGAGAGAGAGATGAGACGCGCGCGCGCGCTCCACATGTAAATTTAATCCAGTAAATAAAAACTTTTTTGTACTCTTTTTTAGGCGTTCGCATTTGCATATATTTAACTCGAATATATATACTTTTGTCCCCAATGTGATGGCCGTTTTTAATTTTTTATATCATCGTCGATAAAAACTCTGCGACGACGCTCGCAGCTTCCTCGGAGCGGTAATTTTTTTTTTAAAGCGTAACGTGCTTAAAAACTGCGTTAAGTGTTGGAACAAGAGGTGTGATTTTTAAAATTAGTCGACGTTTTCTTTGCGCAGGCTAAATTATGAAAACTGCCGGAATAAAGTTAAAAAAGTTTGACAATAAGAACAAAAAGAAAAAGCGCCCGTCTAAGCTGCGAGCTCCCCTTTGAATTTCGGTTCCAAGCGGCGCTAAACAATTGAGCTGTATTTTCGCGGGACAATTTAGCAGGACGGCCCGACATTGGGTAACGATGATGTTATTGATGACGCGTCCCCAAGTGAAGCAAACAAACGAAGGCGGCCTCCTGCGGGCCAGGAGAGGCTTGCACGCATATCCCACGTGCTTGGCGGACTAGCTGGGGCGACTCATTGTGCGCCGTCGACAGGATAATCGACGCTCGAACAATGCCGGCTTGATATTCCCATCGTCGCCTCCTCCGCAAATGCTCTCGAGAATACTGCGGGGAGGAGGCTCCAATTTCCTTGGCCGTCCGCGCAATTCCAGCAATTTGGAGGCTTTTATCGCGGAGAACAATAAAATGCTCCCAGGAACGCCACGGAGGAGGAGGAGGGCGAGAGAGAGAGAGAGAGAGAATCACGAGGCTGCTTCCAGTCGAGAGGACTCGCGTCGATTGACGCTCGGCTGCTGAAGCCTGCCTGGATATATCGATATGCCCCGCTCGATTTTTCAAAAACTCCAACCGCGTGCACAAGCTGCTCGCATTGTGATCCCCTACTTCTGCGGCTTGCCGAGTGTACCACTTATAGTTAGCGATTTACGGCGAGAGTGGAACTAGCCGTATATTCGACAATGCATGAGTGAGCTTAAACTATATGCTTTCAGAAAAAAAAAAGTACCCCCCCATTCTTCCCGGGTTTATTTCGAAGAAACTCTGGTAAAACAGAGAAATCAGGCCTGAATTTTTCAAAACTTCCTTCTCAAAAAAGGAAAACAAAAAAGGTGGAAAAACTTTTTGGCACTGCTACATAC
Source organism: Ormyrus pomaceus (assembly GCA_900474385.1). Taxonomy (NCBI): domain Eukaryota; kingdom Metazoa; phylum Arthropoda; class Insecta; order Hymenoptera; family Ormyridae; genus Ormyrus; species Ormyrus pomaceus. Next base: position 14,677 of record UCOM01001654.1, read on the forward strand.
AAAATAGCTTATATCGCGGAATGAAAGGCTCTAACGTATAGTAATAACAAGTCACATCCATTTCGTCGAGCCCGACATATCCTTCGGCGAAAAGCTCCGCGAAAAAACAAGAAACAAAAAAAGGCAGCCTTTTCGCCCGGTGACAGGCGTCAGTGCCACGGGAGAGCCGCGCGCGCGCGCGCACACACACACACGCAGATCCACACTTCGCTGCCAATAAAGCATCGGCAAAAAAAGAGCCTCCTCGTGTAAATATCAGGGCCTCGGAAAAAAGCGAGAGGAAGGCGTCGACAAAGAAAAAGCGAATCTCGACGCTTCGGCGTTTGAAAACAAAACGCAATATACGCGGAGAGGGCTGCTGCCGCGCGACGCGCGACGGGAATGGGGGAGAGGGCGGGTGGGCGAGAGAAATCTTGCGGAAAAAAGGCCGCGCTCCGCCGGGGGAGAGAGAGAGAAAGAGCACAAATCAAAAGAGGGATGGAGCCGGGAGCAGCGATAAATTTGACAATTAATACACGGTAAATTTCGCGACGGTGCCCCCGCGACGAAGGCCGCGGCGATATTCTACTGGGTCGGGAGGACAGAGAGAGAAAGAGAGAGGCAGACACATTTGTCAGCTGCGGCGCGCGCGAGTGGCAACGGCCCGGAGTGGGAAATCTCTCTCTCTCTCTCTCTCTCTCGGTGGGGAAAATCGATCGATCGATCGAGCGCTCGTCGCCGCGGCGACGATGGAGATGTCGCCGCGCCTGGTTTAAGCGGATTTCTGCTCCTCTTCCCCGCGCACGCAGGCGCCGCCGCGGGAGCAAACGCCGGCTGAGACCAATTCTGCGCCGATTTGTCTGCAAATTTTTACCCCCTCCCCCTGCGCCGCGCGGGCTTATGCACGGGGCTCGATGCATTTGCGGTGCAGAGGGTGGGGGGGGTGGGAGGAAACGCGACGGGGGGGGACGTGTCTCCGCCGAGGTTTGTCACGCCGTTCTACAATGGTTTTGCAGTTTCAATTAAAACTTGCACACTCGGAAAAGTTTTTCCGTATTGTATCAGGCAGTCTCTTTCGAGTGGCGTCAAATAAAAAAAGAAAAAGTAAATGCCGGGTACAACGGGAACCCAAGAGCCATCGGGTTCTTGAGCGAAACACTTTTCGGAATCGGAGTAACTGCGTTTTCAACCTTTCAGACGTCGAATTTTGCACGTTGTGAAATAACGTATTTGTAAGTATTTGCATTTGAATTTAAAGATGTAAAAGAATATTGTAAAAAAGTAAAATGTAAATGAAATAAATAAATGTGAAAAAGCATAATACAAATTTTCGTAATACATATTAATCGCCTTAGTTTTAAATTTGAAAGGATAACGCCGCCATAGCAGCAATATATTATTTATTTCTTTAAATAAAATGTTACGCTTTTTCTAGATGGGTATTTTCTTTAGTTTTATTTTTTTTTTTAAATAAAGCCGTAGTAAAAATTTATGAATTATAAAGTGTGTCAGGTTCCAAAAAGCAAGCTTGCAACATTTCGGAATATATACATTGTTTCTTTGTATGTTAGTTCCATCTAAATTCATACATAAATTGTAGAAATGCTTTTTAAACCAAATGTCTTCAACTGCTATTACAGAAATTTTTAAAAAGAATATTTTTATATATTAAAGGAAATGTTTAGCTTACCAGGAGAGTCTCAGTTGTTTGGGTCACGGATTTTGTTCGAACTTTAGGATATGTTTTCTAATGTTAAAACATGAAAGAAGCTGCGTGCTTTCGGATATACGCTCAATTTTTCAAAAGTTATAAGCTCTTTTAGCGAAAAGCTAAGAAAAATCGATTTTTGTTCAATCACATATAACTTTTCAACTGTTAATTATATACAGTATTTTAATTCCCAGCATTTGAAAGGTGAGATCAAATGCTATCGATTAAAAAAACGACATCCACAAATCTTCACTTGTTCAGAAGTTATGGTCGAAGAAAAAATGACCATTAAAATAGCATAAAAAAATCCTCCAAAATTCATTAACGGAATTTTAGCTTTTTTTATTACCAATTTTTATTTAGCTGTAACTTTTGAACAAATAAAGATTTTTGGATGTCTTTTTTTTAATCGATAGGATTTGATCTCAGCGTTCAAATGCCGGGAGTTAAAATACTCTACAATTAACAGTTGAAAAGTTATATGTGATTCAACGAAAATCGATTTTTCTTACCTTTCCGCTAAAAGAGCTCATAACTTTTGAAAAATCGAGCATTAGGCCGAACGCACGCGGCTTCTTACATGTTGTAAGATTAGAAAACATATATCCCAAAGTTTGAACAAAATCTTTGACCCAAAAAAGTGAGACTCTCCTAGTTAGACTAAAAAATTAAAAAATGTTTATATATTCGTTTCTAATTTTTATAATATAAATAAATAAATTTATCGTCAAAATTGCTTGCCAAGCTTGTATTTTTTAATAAAACAGATTTTCATTATGTAAAGTTGAATGCTTCCAAAAGCATTCATCAGCGAAATGTAGTCAAAAACTAGTAAAAAAGACGGAGCAACAGAAGCAGCTGGTACGCGTTGGTATGGGACGAACAAGGTGGTCTTGCAACAGGGCTACTTTCGGTTAATCTTCCCGCAGACTGCGGCGGAGGTGGGAGGGGACAGGGGGAGGGGGGGCAGACCAACGGGTTGGAACTCTTGTAAGCGAGGCACTCTGCCAAAAAGCAGCCCCTTCGCGTCTGAAGCTAAGAATATTACGTCTTATTAGCCTGAATTATATTTGTCGCATTAGTCTACTCGGCGGCGCGGTTACGGTCGAAAAAGGCACAGGCAGGCGGCCACGAAACTGCCAACTTAAATTCAAGCAGCCGCAAGTTATAAGGATTTTCGCGGCCGCGCAATTCGAGGCTACGTAAGAAAGAGCTGCCGCCAGAAAGAAAGAAATGAAAGTCCCGGGGAGGGTGAGAGAGAGAGAGAGAAAGGACATTGAATAGAAATCGCGCGAAATATAAGGATGAAAATTTCAAAGCTGTACGTACTTGTCGTGTGCGCTTTGATGGAATGCTACCCTTTAGAACGTACCCCTTTATGTGAAACATATTATATATTGCTCGTAGGGAGCTGTTCAAATACTCGAGAATTCAGGCGACGGACTACGTATTCAACTCTTGCATTTCATCAGAAATGGTTTGCCTTTCATTTTTATAAGTATCGTATGTATACATTAGATCGATACCGTTATCTCTCAGGTTTATTAGAAGCATTAAGATATTAATAATCATAACTTTTCCGCGAGTAGTAAAGTATAACTATAACGTTCAAGTAATTAATATTAGCAAAAATTCGTTAATTGGTTTGGCGCTAAGTGAGTAATTCGGACTCTGTTGTAATCAAATTAACATTCTCGTCAGGAGCTAAAACAGAATTGTACGGAATTGCGCGATTCTTTAATTAGAAGAAAATTCAATGAAACGAAGGATATATAGAAGAAGTAATAAGAAATCAAGAATTATAGATAGACGGAATTCGAGGAGGTACGAGGAAAAAGCAGGAGGGAGCGAGCGAGAGAAAGAGAGGAAAAAAGTCGAGGGAGGACCGCGGAGGGATAAAGTAGGCAGCTTCCCGGGGCCGAATATTACCTGCAAGATGAATGCCCGCAATAAAGTAAACTGCACAATAGTGCGGCAAGAAGCGAGAGCGCACGCGCCCGCTCGGCTCCTTGCTCGCTCCGCGGAGACTCGGAAACGCCCGCATAAAGAGAATAAGAAGAGAGAGAGAGAGGAGAGAGGCGAAAGGAAAGAATAGGAGAATAGGTGGCGAAGGGGAGGGAACGAGGCTTTCAAAGCAATTTGAAAAGGTGTGGGCCCAAAAAAGTGCTCTTCACCAAATCTTCCGCCACCTCCGGTCGTATATTCGTAGGAAACCGCGAATTCTCCTCCGGGGTTTTCCGCTATTTCGTAGTAATCGGCTTTCTCGAATCGTCCCCTTTGCTCCTTTCATTTTTTACGAGCCGACACTTTTGTTTGCCCGAATCTTCCTTTGATCGCCGCGGCTTTTGGTTATTAAACAATTGAACTTTAGAATTTTTTTTTTTCTTTCGAAGAAAGACTGAAAGTTTCTATCGTAAAAAATTTATTTTCAGCTCAGTATCTTCGTCGTCAAACTTTACGCCCGTTCGAAAATGGGAGTAAGTATTTCTAATTTTGAAAAGTTTGAATTCAGCATCATAAATTTTCTGAAAAAGCTTTTCAAATATATTTCAAACAAAGTAAAAAGAGTCAGACTGACTGTCTTTCCATACTCGGACGTTATCTACTGAAACTTGTATTTTTTATTTCTGATCACTATAAGAATGCGAAAGTTTTTTTTATTCAAACAAAGAAGTTAAATAGCTTTTCTCGTACATATTTCAAAAAATTCTTGAGGAGGAAAATATTGTACAGGACATTATCTGACCACGTAGATAAGAATCGTCCCTTTGCTAAGAAAAGCTCGTGCCGCCGAAAAATCCATCATAGCTTCCATTATCAAGTCTTTTATCGATTTGTACAACATAAGCAACTTGCCCGCAGCCATTTTTCTTCTAACTTTTAAACTTCTCGCCGCACAAAGCGAGATCGCCGATGATTATATACACAACACACATCTAAGCATTAATTCAACGAGGTAGACTAAAAGCTCGGAAAATAAGACTGTTATCGATGATGTTATCCTATTTATTCTGCAGCCATTAATTCTTGAACGCAAATGAACGGGAATTTATCACTACACATCTGCTATTGAAATTATCGCCTTCGTAGACACCAATTTCGAATAATGAAATGTTCAAGATTACGAAGGCAGCACATTAAATAAAGATCGTACACAAAAGCTCCCGCCCGACGATCTTGATAATCCCCCCCCCCTTCTTTCCGAGTCTGTCATAGCCCGACTAACTCGTAATGATCCATTCTCCCGGTGGCGCTCATCCGACAGCGTCGCCCGTCCGCCGCGTCGTTGTTTTCCCTTTTTTTCCGCGAGTCGCGCGCGCTCGAAAACAGCATTCCCGGGTCTGCGGGACGTATTCGGCGGGCCGGGGTGCTTGTCGGGGATTAATCGCGGTTAAGCCGAGCGACGAGCGCGCGGCAACGCCTACACGCGCGCGCGATCCGCCCCGGAGATACCGACACCCGGCAATACGCCCCCGATAAGAGGGAAAACGTCCACGAGCGCGGCGGACCTTTGTTTTTCTCGTTTCTCCCCTTTTTCCCCGCGAGAGGGTGAGAGAGAGAGAGAGAGGGAGGATTTTTTACAGCCCCTGTCCGGTGTCGAGATAGAGCCGGAGAACGCGACGAAAATTCCCGGCGCGGGCGGAGGATAAAATATAGCCATTGATGATGGCAAATTTATCACTGGGTGGGAGGGGAGGCGAGCTGCGGAACCGGGAGCCGAGAGAGAGAGAGAGAGAGAGAGAGCGGGAGATCCCAATTTTACGATTAAAAATTATTGAAATTAATTGAAAATAAATTAGCCGGCTTTTGTCGGAGTTATTAAGCTTTTATAGATCGCCGCCCGGTTTTTGGCTATTGCCGCGAGTACGTGGCGCAGGACCGATAAATATCTTGATAAAACTATGGTGAGCAATTAATTTCGAACATCTGTGAATGAAGAAAGTTAGGTAGATTTTCTATTAGCTTCAACATAAGTACGACCATATTCTTGTTGTGTTACTAAATGATACTAGTCAACTTTTTAAAATCCCACTAAGGAAAAAGACATCCAATATCCGTCCAAAAGCTGTCTTTAAGATGAAAGATATCTGAAAGAGCTCTTTTAGGTGGTCATTGTACAACCTTTAAGAGGTATTTTTTACTGAGAAACTCCCTGAAATAAGAAATTTTAATTAATTTTCTAGAAATCTGGCAGAAAATACAGTTTCTGAGAATTTTAATTTTTAGCAAATAAGGTAAAGTAATTAGTGCAAGTAATTTGTTTAGCAATTGAAATACAACAGAAACATTCCGGCAATTCTGCCAGAAAAGTAAAGCTGCCTTCATTTTTTACGCCGGCAATCATTGCAAACGAGCCAATTTTTTCGAAGCGATAATTTTCAATGGCCCAGCATCCACAAAATCATTCCGTCCAATATCCTGCTTAAATATACAAGTAAAGTCAAATGACCTTATATGTCATTTGCTAAACAGCTCAGCGTATACGTCAGCATATATTTCACGGCAATTTCGCCACGAATCACCAACACACGCGACGCATCACAAACAAGCTCGCACACACGTCCAAATCGCAAAGTTCGTTACATCCCCCCCTCCACACGGATAATGAATGCAGCAGAAAGGGATAGGGCGCCTCTGTGTACGAGTGTACGTTTGTCCTCCAAAGCGCTCTCCGTACTCGAGAGCCGAGGGCAAGAAAAGGGCCGCCGGCAGAGAGAGAGAGAGGTGGAATGGAGAGAACACCTAATTAGTGTTATTACCGCTAGGTTGTTTTGCCGAATTCCGACGGACTTAATATTGACCGACGCGGCGGGGAGGGCCGCCTCTTTCCCTCGCTGCGTCGCGACTCCGCCGGACGGAAATTCCGGGGTCAAAGTTCCCCCCCCCAGTGGTAATTGGCGCAACACGGCACACCGCATTCAATTAGACCTTTGCGCTGCGCAAACAAGTAGATACGTACGTGCACGCAGCGAGGGAGAAGAACAGAGGAGAGAAATGAATTAATCGTCGCGCAAGAGCGTGCGCGCTGCTCGATAATTTTTGCCGACTTGCCTCCGAACGAGGAGCAGGCTAAGTGGAGGGTCAGGGAAATATATGTACGGACGTTCTGGCGGTAGGCGAAGGAACCTTTTTTATATTCAGCCGATTTATTCGGGGCCAAGACTATCGGTGGACGAATATATCGCGCTTTCGTTCTTTATTTAAGCGGATCTTGGAGAAAATATCGTGATATTTGAACCTTTTTTTTTCGGAAAAGCTAAATATTGAACAAGCGCGCGGGTGGGAGAGGACCGGATTTTTTTTTTTTCGGCTCGACAGAAAGTCGGACCTTCGATAACTTTATTAATAAAACTTATGTAAATAATTTACGGGCACCGGCGGTGCCTCGGCTTGGGGGGGCGAAATAAATGTTTCGACTTTTGCGGGACAATGTACGAGGTCGATTTAGATAAGCGATGCATTGCAGAAATTATTTCGTATATTTGGGACTGCGTGTACCGAGCAATTATTCATGTAAATAAAAGTAAAATATTTATTTACTTCAACCAAATAAAGATTTGCGCGCTTTTTCCCAACAATGGCCACTCTTTTTTTTTTTTTATTATTATTTTTTCAAAAATTCGGGTCAGCGTTTTTATTGTTCCATTTTCCGCTCTAAGAATTAATGTTTACACTTTACCCGTCCCCGCGTTTCATTTGCGTATCAACGCCAACGTTCAGAGAGCTATTTTGTTACCATAACAGAAATAAAACCTAATTGAAATACAACCGGTTTATTGTTCGGCCGAACTTTACTCTCCGTCTAAAATAGTTTTCCAATAAAAAGAAAAACGCGCGGCTCTCGCCTCCTCCGACTGATTTCTCGCTCGATAATTAATTAGACCCCCCGCGCCGAACGATACCGCGTCGAAGCCGCGCGAACTTTTTCTCTCTTCCGCATACTTTGCCGGGACCCGCTTCCACTTCCTTCGCGCCATTCTTTTCCCCCGGCATTAAACGAGCAGCGTTTACGCAGAGATAAGGAACTGCGGAAGATTTTTAAAGTTATCGCGCTGTCGATATAATTTTTGAGCCAATTTCATTCGCCTCCCCACCACCGATAAAGTACGAGTTTCTCATTAATCTCCGGGAAAAACTCGGCCGCGCCCCCCTCGTTCCACTTCATAATCATAATGCCTCCTTTCCCTTCCCCCGAAGACCCTCCCCCCCGTTTCCGCTGGCGTGCGCACTAGAAAGCGTGGATTTAATAAAATAACTTATACCAAACTCCAACACGTTTCTCCCAAGGTCCTCAAGCCTCCCTCTCCCGAGGAGTTAAGAGCGCGGAGTACCTTACTTCCTTGCGCGTGCGCTCGCGCAAAACCTGATATCAGGATAAACTTTTAGTTTCTCCCTCCGCCTCTCTCTTTCTCTCACCGAGACACACTCTTATCTTATCCACCTGCATCCCCGAAACTCTTCCTCGCGCCCTGTCTTTTTCTACCTCGGCTATCTTCCAGCCGCGCGGCGCCATTTTCCAGCCTAGCGCTCTCCGCTCTGTTTTCTCCGCTCGGCGCCGCGCGCTTCTCCTCCTCCATCATTTTATACTAATCTCGTTTCTAACGGCGGTATCGGCCCGGCCCATCTAACGGAAACGTTACGTCCGCGTGACGAGCCGCGGCCTTATCGATCCTTCCGCCGTAAAGCATTTTACCAACTTTAACAGATATGAAATTTATTCATACCGCCGTTGCTCCTTCCTCGACTTTGTTTACGAAGAAGCTCTTCCGAAACTTTTCGAAAACCGGCTACGTCTTTCCCCGCGCCTAGTGGCCCCCCGAAACTTGGTTCGAAAAACCGATCGACCGCGCTTTCTTATTAATTATTCAGAGCGAATTTTATCGCGCTCTCTCTCTCTCGCGGCATTCCCCGCATTGTCGGATAAGCTTGCGCGCGCGCGACGCCTAGATGGTGGGTGTATATAGTGCACGACCAAGCTCGAGATAAGGCCTGGCCGATAAGGCCGCGCGCGATCGTGCCCCCGCTATTTCCGAGCGAATGCACCGCGGAGCGAGAGCGCGTCTATAAAACGAGGGGGAGTCGAGGGCTGTGCGCCGCCGCGCGCGCGCGCAACCGCAGAAACTAAACGCCGAATGCTATCTTATAAACGGCTAAGCATCTACGAGAGGCGGCCCCGCGCCACCTTTCCAGCTGGCAAGTCATTCCGGCGCTAAGTATTTTATCGATTTTTCGTCCGAGCCGTGATTGATTTAGTAAGTGGATGATTAAATTTTCAATGCCGAAGGCGGGGGTATATATCGCTGCACCGGGGTGTTCAAGTGGCTTTTATTTACTGTCGGTGAATGGATATAGCTCCTGCTCGCGGGGAGGTTTTATTTTGATTTATTCTTTTTTTTTTCTAGGTCATTCGCGATAATAATAGGATTATTTGAGTTTACGGTGCACTTCTTGTTTGCTCGAAGACGGGCATCGCGAAGAGAGAGAGAGCGCCGTTAATAATTTTAGAGAAGTAAAATATTTGGAAAACTGCAGTGTTTTTAAATTTTAATAAATCGTTTAGTTCACCTGAACGTAACGTTATTTCTAGAAGCGCATTAATTTTTAATGGAATTTTTACGTAAAATAGCTATTTAACAAGGAAAACTTTTCCTTTCTACGTTGAAGCTTGGAAAAAAAGCAAATTTTTTAACGCCAGCTTAAATAAATGACATCTTTGAAAATATTTATGAGCTTGCCACACTATAATGTATCCGGAAATAAAGCTTATCCGATTTGGCACTCATGCATGTTTCTCTTATTTATTGCCGTACTTCGAGGAAAGCGCCTCTGTAACCTTAAATATTTATTTGGTATACGAAGACGATAACCAGATTGAAAACCGAAAACGTGTAATATACGATCATGCAACTTGCTTAAGAAATTGTCGATCCGCGGAAAGACGTGAATATACATGCACAGATAAAAGGGAAGTCAACGCAGCTGCGCAGCTTGCGGTTTAGATTGGGATTGTTTTTATAAGAAATTCATTGCAGGCGTCGGTATTTAGGAGAAAATGCAATATCGACGAATGAATGTTTAAATTAATTAAACGAAAAACAATTAAACAAAAACGATAAGTGTGTTTTTGTTTGAACTTTGCGATATTTGGAGTGTTGTTTTGCGTTTATATTTTATTGTTAAAATTAAAATCATAACGTTATATTTCAGAGTTATTCATATATCTTATGATCCGGAGTTAAGCCGATTGGAGTAAAATTATATTTATTCAAAATATGCATAGAGAGAATTTCTGCGTGAATCATTTATGGAGCTTCATTCAACAATGCTACCGAAATCGAACTTCCTGAAATTTTAGCGGATCTTTATACAAAATTGCATGAATCAAGAGTTTAAAAGTTTTCTGATTTTTTCCTAGGTGTATAACTAAACATTTAAAAAAATGTAGAGTCGGGAATTTCAGTTAAAATTTAAATGCATCTTGTCGAAAATAATCTGGCGAGTAAACAATATAAAATTTCTGAAAATTCTTGTTTCTCAGTACGGATTAATGATCGGAATTGCGAGAAACTGAAATCGGATTGCGAGGTGCAATCAATGAAAACCCGCATGGCCTTTTGCGTATTCTTCGAAGCAGACCTCAAACCGCCAATAAAAGCGTAATACTAATATCATTACCTCCATCCATTCATCTCTCGTCAAAAGGTCGGCATTGAAGAGCGAGCCTCGTTAAAAAGTGAAAAACTAATTTTTTTTTCCCCTCCAGCCGGGCCTGCGAAAAAAACGTCTGTAACCCGATTATCCCGGTAAAATAGGTAAACCGAAAAAATCGGCAGCCCGAAAAAAAGGGGATGCCCCGCGCGCGATTCGAGAATCGTATATACTTATTCGAGAAAGGCGAAAAGCGCGCGCGTGCGGAAGTTCGAGTGTGCTATTAGTATGTATATACGCGGCCGAGGCTCATATTCGCGCTTACATGCAGGCGTATAACGTATATAGATATATATGTGGAAAAGCCATATACGCGGAGCCGCTTTATCACTCGTGCATGTAAGCCGGGCGCGGCAGCCGTGGGTCAGCTCCCATTTTTGGCAGAGTGCCCCGCGACATTAATCCTTCGGGAGTCGGCCTATAGCGGCGGCGGGGGGCATTACGTATATGTTTATACGCAGGATACGTCCACGTAAAAAGCGGCTCTAGCTAAAACTTGGAAGGGAGAGAGAGAGAGAGAGAGAGAGAGAAGTTCGTTGCCGAAGGAAGCGTTATATTCGGTGAAAAGAAGCTCTTTGTCTTTCCCTAATGCCTTGCGGTCCGAATTTTTCCTCCGCTCCATTCTTTCCTTTATCTGCGCACGAGATCGTGTTGTGCGAGAGCGTACCTTCCCTTTTATACCCTTTGCTCCGCACTCCTTTTCCGCTCTCTCTCTCTCTCTTTCTCTCTCTCTCTCTCTCTGTCCTTTGGATCTAGGCTCCTTCGTTGAGCTCATTTCGCTTTTTCCTTTCGTCCCCCTTTCTCTTATAAAACAGCCTGCGAAAGGATTTACTTTGTCTATTTTCTGAATAGTATCACACGAATGAGACCGGGAAATTTTTCGCTTCATTCTTTTCTTTATTCGAAAAAATTCGAACCAGAATATTATTCTGCTTTATGGCAAATAATGGGGCCTTTGGATTGGTTCCGCAACTACGGATATATACATATATCTGTTGATTTATCTTGGGAAAAATTGGAATTTGCAAAAAAGTCGACGAAACATTTGTCGATGATGCTTTTAGTAGGTTTGTGTAAGACGAATGTGTTTGATACTCATTAGTCGTTAAAGGATAGAAATCAGATCCCTAATATATATCAGGCATACTGTACTGATCTAAAACGAGACAGTAAAGTGAATTACCGCATACATTTCTGTGAATTTATATTTCTATGAGAATTTTCGTATTATACATTTGAGTAGCTACAATAAATTATGAATTTTAATATAATAAAATAATAATGCAGTGCATAATAGAACTAAGTTTATTTTAATTGTTTTACCTTTAATAAAAGCACGAATTTTCGTTTGCCTTAATTGTGAGCTATTGTTTCTGCTGAATCGCAATGAACATAATAATGCAGATTTCGGCAAAAACATACAGTAATATTATTAGTATTAATAGCATAGAAGTTTACTGAAAAAGATATGAATGCTTGGGATCTAATGCCTTTGTCCGTTCCGCGCAAAAAAATTTTAATACAATTTCTAGCATTGCTTTGTACTGCTACACGCTTGCTTTATTTTAAGCACACCCGACTAATTAAAAATTAAAAATTTGCTTTAAATTTAAAAGAAAAGCCGGTCCTATCGAAGTATTCTCGCGCGCAATAACCAGCCCACTTGATCCCGTCTAGCCTCAACGAAATTATTGCCCCAAGTTTCAAGTGACTCGGTTAATTCGTTAAAGGATAAACTTGGAGCCACTAAGGTTGATAAAGCAGGCGAGCTCGTAGCTCCATTAACATACAAACGCAACTTTCATTCTTTACAGAAGCTTACTTTTTGCTCGTAGCAGCCATTCTTTCCGCTGACCCGCTCGGTTTTCACATTCTACCTCGGCTGTTCCTGCAATGACCCTTCGGAAAAAAAGGTCAGCAGCACACATTGGACTCTCGAATTTCTCCGCGGATAGTCGGACATTTAAAACTGCCCGGCGCTTTCTCACCGGTCGCGCAGAATTTTCCCGAAGGCTTTCCTCTTTTTTTCGAGTCCTGCATGCGCACGCGCGCATAACGGCGCCCCGATGCGAAATCACGAAATCGCCCCGGCGGCAGCGGTGGAATTGAAATTCCCCGGCAGAGGGTGGCGGCGGGTCACTACTTGGAAAAGTTACGCGACGCCGCGCGGCGGCGGCGGCGGCAGCAGCAGCGCCAAAGGCGATTGTGTGGAAACTGTAAGACGAGAACGTGAGCCATCCAGTGATACGTGATCCTCCCCGCGTGGCGTTTCGAATAATATCCCACGCTTTCTCTCCGTCTCACTGCGTGCTTGCATATAATTTTGGCCCGCATATATATGCGAGTAGTTAGCTCGGCAGCGCCGGGGAACTCCTCCTCCCGTATAATCATGCTAAATTTCATTTGCGTATAATAACGAGCTATGCGATACTAAGTATTTGGGCTCTCTACCCCGGCGTAACTCAGCTAAGGAAAGTAGAGGAGTGCCTTTGATTAAATTCGAAAATTTTGAGACTTGCCGGCGTGCTCTGATGTGGTTCGAGCATTAAGCCGGGAGGAATTAGTTTGGAAACCCCGATAAAACCTGAATATATCAGACTCGCGGATGCTGGATAAATTAATAGCAACTTGAGAGATTCTTCGGCGACGCATAGTTTTGCAAAGAGAAAGATGAGTTAGTTTTTTAAGAAGTTAAAAATTTATTACCCATTACGACAGATGTGATTAAGATTTTATTTAGCCGTGCACGCTTGTAAAAGTTTCTATTGTAAATCAGATGTATTAGAAGTTGAAAATCGGGGTTCTAGCCATCTAGACCCTAGCAAAGCTTCGAGCTAACAGTTATTCCATACAGTATTAGGTCACAAATATTTAGTTCCTGGATTATGTACTAAAAAATTCACGACGTTGATCGCAAAATATGCTTTAGAGATCAATTGAATTTAAATTTTTTAGCAAGGTTAAAAGCAGAACACAGCCGATCCAAAGTGCCAGCGGATGAAGAAACGTTCTACCTAAATTATTCACTATGACAGAACTATATACTTAAGCATAATTATCCCAATTAATTGCTTTAGAGAGAAATGATTTTATACATGTAATTTTAAACTTTATTAAAGTGATAAGTAGATTACTGCTTCATAATAACCGTCATAGTCTAGTAACAGTTTGAGATGGTACAGATGTTTAATTGGCAAAAAAATTGCTAAATATTCAATTTTAGAAATTCACTTATAGCTGCCACAAATATATTTTGATAATGAATTTGATTGATATCATTATAAAAATAGATAGATATAAGTAGGATTTGTTAATTCCAAATATCTGTCGTCTGCGAATCGAGTTCGAGCAATATTATTCACTTGTGATTTTTATAGAAATGATAATTTCTTAATTAAAAATGTTAATTTTAATATAATTATATCATTTAATGAATGATAACTAATATTTTTAAAAATAATCAGCTACTTTTTCTCCTCTGTACCTCATCCAACCTACTGTAAAATACTCTTTAATGAGAAGAGGTCTCATCATATTTCAAAGGATTCTAATAATAAAGAAGGTTAAATCCAAGAGGTACGAGGAATTATTGTATTCGAAAGCGGTTTACCGTAATAAATGTCATTCATAGAGTGTACAGTGGTAAATGACTTACCAAAGCGACGGCTTTAGCTTTTGACGGCGGTTTGAATGTATTGTTCCAGTTAGTCAGCATCATCTTTTCGTTAAATTATGAGATCAAAGGCTACCATTTCATAATGCTATAATTATACGTCTAACCCGTGGCATACGTATATATGCGCAAATAAGGTTATAACATAATTACATTCTAGCTACTGTGATATACTTGCAAGAGCGTTTAACGTGCGATTTTAATTAATTACGTAATGAGAAATTTAATAATACTTGAAATAAAATATTTAAAAATTATTATACAAGTGAATACAAGTTTGGTTTCGTCAAAGCAACCGACGAAAAACAACTTACCCGGTTACAAAGATTTATAGAAGTGAAAATATCACAATGAATATAGCAAAAACGAAACTGCCAACTACTCCGTTACATCGCAGGTATGCTCCTTTTTTTAATATTCATTAGGGTTCCGAGAGAAAAGGACAGGTGCGCAGGCGCGAGCAATTATGCGGATAAACGGGCGAGTCGCGAGAAAGCAAACGGTCCTCCGGCACGAGAACAAATGCAACTTGCCGAAATCCCATTCATAGCCGCGGTGTGCCTAATGGACGCGGGATTTCGATTACGACAGACGCAGGGCCGTGTAACGGGCCGATTGCTTTGTGCAAATAGATAATGCGTAAATACAGGCGCCAGAGAGAGATCTCTCGCGGGCTCGGGCGGGCCTCGACTGATTTATGCAACTGGCGGTAAAAAGCAATGAAGCAGCGGACGTGAAAGCCCATCAAATATGATAATCGCTTTGTCGCCACCGCGACGCAGCGAGAGATAACAAAATGCGTTCGGGACATTTAGGCAAACTTAGCGCCCCGTGAACTGCTTTAGCCTTTCCGCCTGACTCCGCTCCAATTCGATTTTTGCCGCTGAATTGAGCGCTAACTATCCGAAATTTCTTTATCTCGGCTGGCGGCTGCGTATTGTTGCAAGTTTCCATATGCGGGCTCGTTTGCTGGATATTCAACAGATGTTTCCCATTTGCATTTTGTTTATTTACTTTCGTTCTTTTTTTTTTCGCCGCAAAATAAGTCTAGCAGAGACCGCGAGTAAATAAAAATCCCTGTCCGCGCAGAAATGTCGCGATAAAAACTGGCGGATTCATTTTAACTCTGTAATTATCCGGTTGAACCGCTTATTTCAGCAGTTTTTGGCCAATTTAAGCGTGTCGTGAAAAATAGTTAAAAAATCCTAAATTCCTCCACCAGGACGAAAATTTCAGTTTTCAACCTACAACGTAGGTTATTGTTTTGTAGGTCGCGTTGCTTAAAAAAACCATTGTTAAAATCAACAATATTTCTTTCTTTACAAGTATAAATAATTTTCAGAAAATTGCAAAAAAAAAAACACGACTTTATCGCGAAACGCTAGAAGCGATAAGCAGCGTTATCCCTCTGAAGTATGCGGCATTGTACAACTAATACCTTATAAAATTCATTAGGCATTCCGGGTTTTATTCGCCTTTCCTTGGCTCTATCCGCCGCTTCTCCTTTTTCCAGGGCGGCGCATTTTCGCGCGCTTGCCGAGTCTTGCGCGGCAGATAATAACGTTTCGCGTCTCGGGGATAAAAGCCTCTCGTACGCTTCCAAGTGGACTGTTGGCGCATTATGTACGTAACGTAAGAACCACATTGTACCCACGCGCCGTACTTCCGGAACAAAACTCTTTTTTTTCTTTCTCTCTCTCTCTCTCTCTCTCCTTCCCGTCCTTCTGCCGGAGCGCGTGCCCTGCGCCACCCCGCGCGCCCTTCCTTTCTCTTTCGCATCTCTTTAAGCTTTTATACTCACTTCTTTATAACGTCATTCATAATGTCAACTGAAATACAGTATAATGGATGCGGAAATGAGCTTGTCGCGCCCTTTTTCTTCGCCTCCCTCACAATAGTGGCTTTTGTCCGAGCCGCCTGCACTTTGACCGGAGCCCTTTTTTTTCGATTGTTTGATTTCCCGTAAAACGCGCGCTGCAAACTGGCCTTTTCGGCCGCCGGGCTGCTTGACTTTTATTGGCTCGACCGAGGGTAATCAATCACTAAATCGGATTATACCTTTTCACTGCTTACTCTACTATTATATTGTAAGCGATAGAAATACCTAAATTGCTTTACCTCCGATATTACCATTTATATTAGAAGCAAAAGTGTTGATTAAAAATACTTGCCCGCGTTCAATCCGTCCGCTAATTATCCGAAGCAGCATTAAATCAGTCTATCGATTCGATTTCTATCAATGTCAGAGGAATAAGAATAGTTATACTCGCGTGCGAGCTCGCGTGCCGGGGCCCCGCGCCAAATAATCCGAGAGCGCCAGGAGCTCAGAAATTAGTTCTCGCTTAAACCCGCGGCGCGCTAACTTGGCCCCCCTGCACACGGCGGTTAGGCTCCGGCGAGATCTCCGGGCCGAGGAACACGGCGTCGCCGCGTCTCGCGTCGAGATTTCCCCCTGCGGGAGAGACGAGGCCGGGAAGGGGAGAAGAAAGAGTGCGCGCTCGGCGCACTTGCAGCTTTCATTTGGAGCCCGGCCTCGCGCACAGTACAATACACGACGTGCGCCCAAGGCGCAATGGCGCGGCCGCGCGGACGGAATGAGGTTTTCCTTCGTTTAGACTCGTCGCCAGTACTATTTCACCTCTCTCTCTCTCTTCTCCCCCTTTCGCCTCTTTTCTCTCGCTGCTGCTGCTGCTGCTGCCTGCCTGCCTGCCTGCCTGCGAGCGCAAGTGGCTTTCTCCCTTTCTTTCCGCCTTTCTTTCTCCCGGCTTCTGCGGCTTCTTTAGCCGGTGGCGCTTTTCCACTGCGTCCTACTCCGCGGTTTTTCCCACTTTTTTCCCTTAGCCGCCCATTAAATTATTATTTTACTGACAAAATACGGACGAGGACGCCGAGAGCTGGCTTCAATTATGAACTCGCTCGAGCACTTTTTTCCAAATTAATTTTTATAAAGTGCTTTCTATGGATTAAAAGCATAAATTTTTTTTTCTAATTATACGCGACTTGTTAAGGCCGAACTCTGCTCTTACTTAATTGTGGGACTTGTTTGTCGAGAAATATTTTTTTTTAAACGGACTGCCAAATTATGAAATTGTATACGCGAAAACGTTATTTGTATATTGACGATAAATAATTAATGCTTTCAATAAAGTTGGCTTATAATAAATATAATTTTCATACGTAATTCGATTTTATTAATGATTTCGTTCTTTGATAAATTATTTATTGTTGGGGTAGAAAATACTTTCATCACAATTAATTTTATATTACATCAAGAATAATAATTAATCATTACGCGTTCAGTTGAATTATCCCTAAAACAAACATTACGAATCAATTTCGAATGATTTTCTTGCGCCCTGTTTACCTTGGCTTAAACTTTGTTATTAAATTATTTATAAATTCAAAATAAGTAATTAAAAAGAAATCGTTGCAAGGCTAAATTGAAAGGTCTGCAAACACAAGTGGAGGGTAAATTTCGGTAGACCAAGTCCCGCGCGTTCCTCTAATACCGACGTCGCGCTTTATTAGCAGGCGCCTCCGTACCGCATTTCCCCTTACTTTCGTTCGCTATCCTTTCTTCGTTGCGCAAGGCCGCACCTCCGCTTCCGCGTCTACCGTCTCACCGAAATGGCTTGACCACTTTCGCAAATTTTCTCCGTCGCCCTCCGCTTTTTCCTCCGTTTGGAGGAAATCTTTATGGGGGTAAGCCTTGTTCTCGACGCGATCGTTTCTTTCTTTTTTTTTTTTCCAGGAACGCGCGCACCCTCGCCTTAGACCGAGAGCCAATCAGGCAAATATACGCAGGCGTTCAGTCGGCCCTGCCGAGTATTTCGTTCGTACTTAAGGGAATAATGCATAGGGTGGGATGCGAAAATTGGAAAAATTTTCGTTGAGGATAAATTTATTAGTTACGGTAAGGAATGTTTATGATAAGTAATCAGTATTATTAACTTTCTTGGGTTTATTTATATTTTCACGTTTAATCAAGGGGGCTAAATTGAAAGAAGAGCGATCATATGCTTTGTGCAATTATAACATTTCCCATTTTGATCGTTTACAAAGTGACACAACAAGTGGATTGCAAAAAATTAGCAGTCTCAACTTTTATAATTTGACTAATAAGAGGGCGCCAACGGTCACAAGGGCTCGGGGCACTTGATTATACGAGCGAAAGAGAAAAATGGCTCGGGCCGCGGAGCCGAGGAGGGAACTTTCGAAATTGCCATTTAATTGCGCGCGCTGTAAGAAAGAAAATGAACTGAATGCAGGCCCTCGCGCCTGTCTTTAGCTAAATATTAAAGCGCGCTCCATGCATCTTCCGGCGAGTCTGGCGCCTCCTTTCTTTTTTCCTTTTTTTTTTTTTTTTTTAGTTACAAGCCCCGGCGTTCGCGCTCCGCGCTCGTAGGAGCGGCAATAGCTTTACGTTCGGGCCGCGCGCGCGCGCCCCTCGAGGGACTCGGAAAAGCGGGCCAACTTGTGTAATTGCAAATGTTTCTGCACCTGGAAGTTGTTCCCAAAGGCCAAGCGAACGAACCAGGCCATTTGCGAAGCCGCTAACAGACACGCTATAGACGCGCACCGACGTCGCAACCTCCGATATTCTATCTGACCGGCCAGCGGCATCCCGTATAAGCGGACGGGACAAGATTTGTTTGACCGAGCAATGCTTGTGAACCGAAATAGGATAGTGACGGAGAAAGAGACAAAAGAGAAGGAGAGAGAGAGAGACAGGTATCTTCGAGCATTGTTTGGGTGGGAGAAGGGGCAATTACCGGGAGAATTGCTTCGAACAATTCGCACAAATCCCGTGAAATAATCGAATTCGATGCTTTATTAGGTATATTAATAAATCGTCTGAAAAGTGCTACTTATACACTAATCTCGATCGTTCAAAGTTTATTGAGAGGATGAAATGAAACTTTTCGATCTGAACAGGTCATCGTGAGGATAAAAAAGGATTTACTTTTTGTGCTGAATAATATGTGCACTGAGCCAAATTAACAAGTCGACGTTTCAACCAGAAACATCGACTTATAAATAATAAATAAATTTCGACGTCAAAATTGGGCAGCAGGGATCAGTCGTTTCAACCTCTACCTAAATTCATTAAAGAATTAAAGCTGTCGGTAATATCACGATACTTTACTTTTAGAAACTTCAATATATTGATTTTTTCAATTAACACTTTTGCATATTAATGCTTGACATTTCATAAAATTTAATTTGCTTGAATGCTTGAACAAGTTCTCGGAAAAAAAAAATTCAATTAGATTGAGAATCCAGTCTCTTGGTGTAATTCATATTTAATATTCCCTGCGACGAGTCGTCTCCTTGCTCAAAATCATGTGATTCCATTTTGAATTTAAGCGGATAATATCCAAAGACAGAGAAGAAACGGAACAGAAGAAGAAAGAGCAGGGGATGGGTATGCCGTGAGAATAAAAGAGTAAGTGAAGTTGACAAAGAACGAGGAACAATGGCAATTCCACAACGCGCAATGCATTTAGTATGATTAGTAACCGGAGAAACCAACCTGAATATAAAACAAAAAATGGCAATGACAGATGGCCAAATTGAATAGCGAAGAAAGTCTTGAACAATTCAGAGCAAATAAATGTATTTTTTAATAATACAGTTATGGAACAAGAAATAAGAGTAGATTCTCTAATGTGAGCGATAAATTGGAAATTCGATTTTTAATAAGTTCTAATAAATGCCAATAAACTATCGGAGAATTTGCTAATGTGTCCTTGTTATTGATTTGTATCACAGAACACATTTACTTTTGGAAATTAATTAGGGAACGACGTCAATCATGTAATTGGTCAACAATTACATCAAAAATCAATCCAGTAACAGGTTAGCCCTTCGAACAGGCAGAATATCAATTCGCATTGATCTCCATTGTAAGCCCTTACGATATTTTGCATTTAGTTGTCATCAACGTGACCAATGCCGATTATGTGAAACCCGTGTGCCGGGATTCACTTTGTCTCTCGCTTTTACTCCCGCGCTCTCCGTCCCTCCGCTCATCTCCTTCTCTCCTCTATGTATACCCAAAGTAATTATGCTGTTGGCAAATTAGAACGCTTGTGTATACGAGCCTTTATCGAATCAGCTCGAGCTAAAGGATAGAGAGAGAGAGAGAGAGAGAGAGGGAGAAAATAGAGAGGTAACGAAAGCGAGTGAATGAAAGGAACGGAGGAAAAGAGAGGACAAAAATCAACGAGTTATACAGACTCGTTTACGGTGCAGCTGGCGGTACGTGCTATTGTGAACTGGTCACTGGTTAATGAGAGTGATTTATCAAGGGAAGGAAAAATCTAGTATTGCTCGATTATCGGATTTTATCAGGCGCGGCCGTGAGCTTCGAAATTAAATGAAAGATTAATTTTTCCGCGATTCTGCAGCATGAAAAGTTGCACCTTCAATTCTGCACTGTCGATGTATTTTAATTATTCGATTTCTTTCGCTAATTTGCTTTGCACCTTACTGTCGCTGAAGGTTTTAGCAATTTAAAAGCTTGACCCTTTGAGGACCCGTAATTGCATCACCTTTTTTTCTTTTTCGTCATTTTTGAACATTAGATAAGTGTTATCCCGGTGATGTGCAAGTTATTCAAATCGAAAAATCAAACAGTATTGATTCGAAGCATCCATTTCCAACGATCAAGTATTCATCGGTAATTGTCATCTATAAAATGCACCGGTCGTAAAAAGTGCCTAAAAAAACACAAAAAAAGACCCACGATTTTTATTCATCGCGATTAAACTTTTAGCCAAAAAAAAAACTCGCGGAACTATCGGCCGAATCCACGATTTCGGCGTTAATAACGCTTCCCTCTCGCGGCGTGGAGGGCACGCAGAGAGAGAGAGAGAGTCGCGCGATCTGCAATATTTTTTGCCGAAACGTTAATAATTGACTCCGAAGTGGCGCGCTCGAATGCGCGAGTCCGCCGTAGCGCGCGAGTCGAATTTATCGCGCCATCGCTCAGCCGGGGCTGCGCGTCAAGTTACACGCGCCGGGGCCATCATCACCGCGAGCTCATCGCCGCGGCTCATTAACGCGACGCGCGCTCTTTCTCCCTGCACCCGCAGCCTGCGCGCGCGCGCGTAAGGGGTGTCGATTATCGCCGGCGGGGAGAATTTTCATTAAGTCGCGCGCGGTTAACCGTCCGCGCGGCAATACGTGCATCGTATTTTTTATGAGAGCCGCGCGCGCGCGGCCTGGTATTCGCGCGGACGCGGGGGAACGCGTAAACGCCAGATACGCAAAGGACGATCGTTTGAAAAGGGAGAATATTTTGGAAACGCGCGAGGAGAGCGAGCGCAGTGCGCGGGCTCCGTTCGGCGCGTTACGGGGAATTATTGATCGCGATCGCCTCTCGCGATGGTGATCGGAAAATAATCAACCTCGTGCATTGTTCAAATCGACGACTATTTTTTTTAATTTACTTTTACGTGGATTTTACGAGGTTTTTGTTTTTAGAGGCAGCTTTACGCGGAACGAGATTGGCTGGTTTTGTTAACGATTGAATAGAAAAAAAGATTAAAAATTTATTTAATAATGGTACATAAGTCTTTTGTTACTTTAATGTCAAAGTGGAGGTCTTGGAAATTGAAATCTTCGGAAAATACTTATAAATTATTTATGAGTACATTCAAGAAACTAACTTTTGTTATAAGGATATGCGAATTCTAAGAACGCATTTAAAATTTATAACTTGATATCAATCAAAAAGGACATTTTAAGATTTAAGTTATTACATAATATAACGTAATACAGTATGTATGTTATATTATAATTTATGTATTTTATAAAGTCTGTTTTAATTTTTCGTCAAAGAAAAATGTTATATTTTCCTTCAAAGCTCATTTATTTAAACAAATATTGAGTTTGTTATAGCTCAGACGGTGTTTGCATTTACGAATTAAGCTTCCATAAATATTTGAAGTGAAAATTTAAAAAAATAATATTTAATAAATCTTTTTTCAAATAAATTTCCTCAAGTCAAAAAAAACTATAAATTTATTTTCAAAGTCTTGCCCTTTTTAGAGATAAAAATTTTAAATTGGATGAAATTCACTTGAGCTGCGGCATCGTATTTTAAAAAATCATATAATATTGTACTTTACATACAAAGTTAGTTGTGTTGGTTGATAGTCTCTCGTTAAAATATTTTTTTTTAAATATAAATTGAAACTATAAATTGTCGATACTTTTAAGCATCAATTCATTTTTATAGTAATTTTATTTATAGTCAAAAAATAAGAATTTTTATTTTCCTTTAATGTTTGAGTTTAAAACTCATTTGTGATTAACGGTTTAATAAAACTTAGCAACTAAGAGAAAGTAATAAGCAAGTAAAAATAGTTCTTAAACTAAACAAATCGGGATCAACTTGATAAGTCAATTTCAGAGCATCTGTGTATATACAGCTAAAATAATCAACAGAAAGTATCAAGGAATTGAGAAAACTTGGTAATTTCAAACTCGGAGCTTCTTTGCAAACTTTCATTAATTGCGGCATATTTTAAGTTCGTTAATTTATCGAACAACAACTTCTATTTATCGGATTACAAACAACAAGTTACGCCGCGCCTCGCCCCATAAAAATGATAACGAAGCAATTACGAAATTTTCAATCACAATATTAAAAA